>OX244042.2:45133336-45365836 GCA_945859785.2 Tridacna gigas
CATTTAATCCAGTTTAGCAAACAACCGTTAATTCCATTTTGTTGCAATTTGAAAAGAAGACTCTTATGCCATACTCTATCAAAAGCTTTCGAAATATCACAGAAAACCATACAAGTATTCTGGTTAGAGTCCAAGGAAGAAACAACTTGATGATAGATATCAATCAGCTGATGAACAGTAGAATGACCCTTTAGAAAGCCAGACTGCTTTTCGTATATTATGTCATTTGAAACAAAGAAATTGTACATGTACTTGTAGACACACCGTTCCATCAGTTTACCAACACAACTTAGTAAAGATATGAGACGGTTGTTGTTAACGCAAGATTTGTCTCCTTTTTTGAACAGGGGCATGACAATAGACTGTTTCCAACATTTGGGAAAAGTTTCTTGATCAAGAGATTTATTGAAGATCCTAAACAAAGGCTTAGAAATACTGTGTTTTGTAGCCTTAAGTAGTTTATGACTCACTTGATCAGGTCCAATTGCTTTATTTATGTCTAATGTTCCAATAATACTTCCAACATCTGCAACAGAAATATTAATGGTTGAAAGAATATTTAGTGTTTTCTGAACAAAGTTTGGTAAATTGCTATTTGAGTCATTTAATGTTGATATGGAAGTAAAATACTTGTTGAGACAGTTAGCTTTATCTTCGTCAGTGTAATGGAACGTTTCTAGGTCATCATGCAGTGTTTTCAAAACTAGAATCGAATTGGTGCTGGTATTGTTACTAACCAAACTGCGAAGATATTTCCAGTACTGTTTTGGATTTTCAAATCGTGGTGAGGACAAACGTTCGTAAAAATTACTGAAATAACGTTGTTTAGCGTATTTCTTTAGATTATTTACTTTATTGCGCATTTTCTTGTATTTGTTCCAATCGTTTGAACGTTCTGATTTCGTAGCTATAGTCTTTAGTCTGTCTCGTCGTCTACTTATTCTTCTTATCTCCGAATCGTACCACGGTCTGTCGTTAGGTCTTATCATAATTTCTCTAGAAGGAATACAGTGGTTCATCAAATTCATTAGAATACAATTAAAGCGGTTACATGCATCATTTATGTTAAGGTTGTCTATGAAATCCCAATTCTCATTATCAATCAACAGATTCAGTTATTAAAGTCAGCTCTGTCGTAGAGCCATACCTTACGTTTTGAACAAGGCCTTAGAGGTTGACAGAAATTTATTAAGACTAGAGTTGCTTTGTGCTCACTTATGGAACATGCTTGTAGATAGTGTATATCGAAGAGATCAGGCCATTGCGACGTCTTGATAACAACTGAAAGGAACTGTTCAATTTTGCACGCTTTTATACCATTTCTAAATCGTAAAGTATACGTATGTATTCGTAAAGTACTCGTACATATCCATAAGTTGCTCGTAATTAAGTCTTATCAATCCGTAAAGCAATCGTACTGAACGCAATTAAAATCGGTAACGTCACTGAAACACTCGTAATATTCCGTAAGAGAATCGTAAAGTAACCGTAACAAATCGTAAAACAAATTGTTTACGAGACATTTAGGGATTATTGCGAGTAGTTTACGGAGGGTTACAATCGGTTTACGATACTTACGGATTGTCACAAGTTATTTACGAGTTAATTACGGAAAATTTTATCCGTGGACACTCGTAAGAAAATCTTTGACATGTCAAAAATTTTGTCTCTACTTTCACGGATCCTCACGAGTGTCCTGCGAGTTGTGACGAGTAATTAACGGATGCGAACGAGTTATTTACGGATGCTTATGACTGACTACGAGTTGGCAATCCGTAAGGACTCGTAAGAAAAATCCGTAAGTGTGAAGGTGGTATTAAGCAAGTTACGAATAAAATGTCAAGAACTGCAAACTGTCATTGAAAGTTGTGTATATATAAATATATATAAAATACTATGTTGTAGTAACTTTCCTAATGCTTGAATTTACTTCTCGCTGCGAAAATTTTGACATTTCGCTCGACCTCCGGTCTCGTGCGATATCAAATTTTCTCACGCTGCGCGAATTAAATACAAGCACCAGGAAAGTTAATACAACATAACATTCCGTATTTATTGTATTGTTCCATACAGATTTGCAGCAGACGATGTTTAAAATAAAACTGGCTTGTTTACGACGGGTTATAACATTACACATGACGTTATATGCAAATTTTACTTGTAAATTGATATGTGTCATAGTAGTATATATGAAACACGTAAACATAAAAAAATATGTGGTTATACATGGATACATGAAAAACTTTACAAATGAGACATTTTCATGACACGCTGATTACTGTTATAAAAATATATTTCTATACATGTATAAAAATGTAAAAATCTGATCGTCGATATTCCTTTTCGTTGTATTTTCCAGCAATATTCTGAACATCATTGAGCCTCTCGTATAGTATAATTCGCCGGGAATAACTGTAAAAGCTAAATAACACGGCATGATCACAGGCCCTTGAGGCCCCATTGGTCTATCCAGAAATACCCAAAATTTTTATGTCTCGATCATCGGACACCGTTACTAAAAGTAGCACATTGCGCATCGCCTTATATCGTTTATAGTGTAGTTATTCTGTTCTGTATTATATACGATATAGATGCGATGCGCCAGTGGGCTATTTTTAGTAACGGTGTCCGATGATCGAGCAATGAAAATTTCGGGGTTTCGTGATAGAACAATATAACTTCAGAGGCGTATGGTATTATCCACAACAGTGGAATCTGCGTGATGCAGCGAAATTGTCTTAAAAGATTATCAGTTAACCCTTTCCCAAACGATGAATTTTAGACTGGTCCAAAATGAAAGAGTTTGCAGACGACAATTTTAAATTTGATGAAAATGACAGAAAGTTCTCCAAAAGGGTAGAAAACACTGTGGGAAAAGGAGAAATTGTTCGTTACGAGCATTTTCTCCTTTTCCCACAGTGTTTTTAAAAGCTTTGTACTGCAGACACGTGAAAACCAGGGCTTGTTTGGGAAAGGGTTAACGCTTAACTATACGACAAAATTTGAGACATGGCCAGATTGAAATTATCTACTGACGAAACTTTAACTGTAGTTTAAATAATTGGGATTAAGCTTTAAAAGAACAGAAAAAAACTATGGGAAAAGGAGAAAATGCTGGTTATCAGCATTTTCTCCTTTTCCACTATTTTTTTTAAAAATACATCTTTTACCAGGCCGTTAAAGTTAGACCACTTATGGAAACATTGCAGCAAAAAGAGAAATTGCTGGTGAAGAGTATTTTCTTAAACAGAATTTCATGCATAAAACCTTTCTACCTGGATATGTTTTCACAAATTATCGATGATAAACTTAACACTTAAGCTGCTGAATTAACGAAACGCAAATTTCTACTCAATACTAAAAGCCCAAACATTGCGGTTTCAAAGTTGATTTCACCGGAAAGAAAATACCGTATCGGACAGTGTAGATCAAAGATCAGACTGCACGTTCTGTGCAGTCTGATCTTGATCTACACTGTCCGCAAAAGGTCAGTGGGTCGCGATTAGCAGCTTAAGGGTTAACTCCTCTTCAACATGTTTGTTCACATAATGTTATCCTGAGCGAATTATACTATAGTTTACCGTCGATATTGTGTCACTTATATACATATACATGTAGGCAACAAAGACAAAACAGCAACACAAAACGGGACATACGATTTTTGAAATTATTGTGTATGAAACATGCTCTTGAAAAACGGGGTTTAATGCATCTCCGTAAGCAAGTCATCACATACTTACGGAACCATAAAATCCGTTCAGTATAAACCCCAACTAATTCATGAGGACGAATGGTCCATTGACATGCAGAACATTTTTCGAAAAGCAAAATATTTTGACACGGGTCAAGCATGTGCAGACTGGCCTGGGTCGATACTTTTTGCAGATGCATTAAACCCTCTTTTTCACAGAGCATGGCTGATATGTAAAAATAGGAATGTATGTTATCGTTTGTAGAACTTATTTCAGTTCTATTTAATAAGAGCCATACTCTGGCAAAAAAAAGTTGCTTAACCCTGTCCGAAACAAGTCTTTTGAAAACACTGTGGGAAAAGGAGAAATTGCTCGTAACGAGCAATTTCTCCTTTTCCCACAGTGTTTTCTACCCTTTTTGATAACTTTCTGCCATTTTCATCAAATTTAAAATTGTCGTCTGCAAACTCTTTCAATTTAGACCAGTCCAAAATTTGGCGTTCGGGAAAGGGTTAATTTCATCTCCGTGATGCATTACACTAAGCAAGACATACCATAGTTAGGGACCCTTAAAATTCATTACCTTTAATTACCTTTAACAGCCAATTGCATCATAAGGTAGATTGGTCCTTTGACATACAGAAAAAATGACCAATAGCGAAAAGTTTCGGCCCAGGTCAGCCTGCGCGGACTGCGCAGGCTGACCTGGGTCGATACTTTTCGCAGATGCATTAAGCCACCTTTTCACAGAGCATGGCTCATATATTTCCTACCGAAAGACCATATGGTTTGTCCCTTATTACGTGACACACTGTTGTCATATGTGTCACTTGTATAAACGTAAAAAAATCAAACAACAAAGAACGGAAATTGTGAATTTCGGAATAATTGTATATGAGCCATGCTCTGTGAAAAAGAGGATTATGCATCTGCAAAGAGTATCACTCAGCTCAGCCTGCACAGTCCGCATAGGCTGACCTGGGTCGAAACTTTTTGCTGTAGGGCAATTTTGTACATGTCAAAAGGACGATTCTACCCCATGATTAAATCGATTTCAAACACTATGAATTTTATGGAAGATGACTTATTTTTGGTATAATGTATCACAGAGATGCATTAAGCCCGCTTTTCCCAGGGCATGGCTCATATGTATGATATGGAATGTAATTTATAGTTTATGAGATTTGTGTCATTCTTTACCAAATAACTAAATTTGGATACTAAATTTTGGCAAAGCTTTTGCAGACGACAAACTAAACGTAGCTTTAATTGTGGGTACTATCATTGCAAGGTAGAAAACATTGTGGGAAGATGAGAAAATGCTGGGTTCAGCATTTTCTCATACTCCCACAACGTTTTCAAAAACCTTCTTTCTAAAGGTAATTAAAGTTCGGGATTATTTGATAAAAGTTTGTATTTTTTTTCACATTTTCTACCGAAAGCTCATTTGTTTTAACCCTAGTCCAGAGACAAATTATCGTCGTCATACTATACTTGTTACCTTTAGTTTCCCGTAAATGACCAAGAAAGCGTTGATATAATGCATTGCTGCAGCGACAGCAAAATCTTACGCCTTTTCTGCAACAAGGACCCTCGAGAACCACCATACTGTCTCTTTAACAGGAGATAAAGTTTAAGACCTGTCGGAATTGAATGCATTAGCAGACGACAAAATAAATTTCACTCAAATGTTGAGATTTATCTCAAAAATGGTAGAAAGCATTGTGAGGAAAAAAACCGAAAATGCTGGTGACCAGCATTTTCTCATTTTCCCACAATGTTTTCTATCCCATCAAAGATCTTAAATTTTTAAAGGAAAGTTTGATTTGTTGTCTGTAGATGTTTTGAACTATGAAGAGTCTGAATTTTTTTCTTGTGGGATAGGGTTAATAAATGGCATGATTATGCGTAGAATCCCCATAAAAACACAGCAAAGGTCATTAAGGCAATGGCGTTCACATTCAGTACAATCTTCCAAGTTTTGGTTTCGTGGATGGAATTCTGCTTGCGTTCCAGGACCTTCTGTTCCTCGGGCGACAGTTTGGGCTGGTCATCATGTTTTTCTATCCCACATATCCATTGGCCAGCTTTCTTATACCAGGGCAACGTATCCCAGTCTTCTGTTAACGTAGGAAATAAAGAAAATTATAACTAGATCTATAGTTAATTAAGATTTTAAGGTTAAAATACTGGAAGTATACCCCAACCTAAGTAGTAGAGGGGGGTATACTGGTTTCACCATATCTATCTGTCTGTCTGTCTGTCCGTCCGTCCGTCCGTCTTTTCGTTTGTGTGCTTTCACTCTGAAGCTGTTTGACCTAGGACCCTGAAACTTTATGCAAGTGTTCCTCGTGACCCAAGGAGGCGCTCTATTGTTTTTGGGTCACATGGGTCGAAGGTCAAGGTCGCAGGTGAACTTTGTTTTCTCTGATTGTGCTGTTTCAGTGACAAGCTGCTGGTGGGGGTATTCGTCCACTTTGCAACAGTTCTAGTTTAAACCAGTGATCAATTACAGACTGTTGTGGATAATTCAAACATACTTTCACTGTATTAACCCTTTCCAAAACGACAAAATTTTGGACGAGACTAAATTGAAAGCATTGGCAGACGACAAATTAAATATATCTCAAATGATGATTTCTATCTTTGATAGGGTAGAAAACATTGTGGGAAAAGGAGAAAATGCTGGTTACCAGCATTTTCTCCTTTTCCCACAATGTTTTCGAAAGTCTTCTTTTTCAGGGTCGTTAGAACTCGGGATTGTGAGGTAAAGGGTTAAAAGCAAGCTAAATGTAGCGACGTAGCCATTGATGTCAATGGAAAAAGCATTTTTTTCGAAAATATAGATACTCTTTTAAAAAGCTATATTTATATAACATTACACTGTTTCGAGTCTAGAAATATATATATTTCGTTTCAAATTTCAATTTGCTTTATTTTCATATAAGTTTCATAATGATACCGTTATTATTTTCACCCACAATAAATGAAAAAAATAAAAATAAAAAAATAAAGTTGGATATACATGTAAGTCAATGGCGATTCGGACTCTGATTAAATATTTATGGCCACAAACAGTGTAGATACACTTACCCCCGGACCCGAACACTGAGATGTCATTGTTATCTTTTTCTATAGGTTCGTCCACCTCTATGTCAGTTCTCTCGGCGACGCTGAATCGACTCCAGAATGTCAGACGATGTAACTGAAATAAGTCACGTGGTACTCGTAAGGTATAGTTAAAATGAATAAATAAACCTATAGTAAAGCCTATATATAAAAAGCCTATAGTGAAAATCCAAAATTTTGCTATTTCAAAGGTATTTTGGGGGAAAATATCTCCTTATTGGACAGTGTAGATCCAAGATCAGACTGCACGTTCTGTGCAGTCTGATCTTGGATCTGCACTGTCCACATATGTCAGTGAGTCGCGCTCAGCAGCCTTACGGTTAAGAAACGCCATTTTAACAAAGCACTTGATGAGATCTACGTTGCTATGAGATCAGGTTCTCTGACTTTCACATGTTGTCTGTTTGTTTAAATGGTGTTTAACGCCATTTTTACCATTACTTCAGTTACAGCCAGGCGCCATGTGCACCTATCCAAGCTTTCCTGTTTTTTTTTTTAACCAGTACTTTGTACGATATGCATTCTAAGCCACTGGCTTCTTTCCCACATAACCACTATCGAAACAAGATCAGCAGTGAAAGATGAATTAATCCTTTGGCAATGACTATCATCAATCCTCGAAAAGAAACTAGTAAGCTGGGCGATTCCAAATAGTGACCCCCTCGTTTCAAAACCTTACATTAACATTGTATCAAACAATCCCTAGTTTAAACGACCCTGGAGAAGAAGGCTTTTGAAAACATTGTGGAAAAAGGAGAACATGCTGGTAACCAGCATTTTCTCCTTTTTACGCAATGTTTTTTATTCTTACTCAGACAACTTAAACCATTTGAGTAAGATTTGATTTGTAATCTGCAAATACTTTCCATTTGGAAGAATCTAAAATTTTGTTATCTGGTAATGGTTAAACCCTTATCCTGCTAACTAATTGAAATGAAACTTTCAAGCCGATTGTAAAAAACCCAAATTTTGCTATTCCAAGTATGTTTGGTGAAAGATACCTCCTTATCGGACAGTGCAGATCAAGGTCAGACTGCACGTTTTGTGCAGTCTGATCTTGATCTACACTGTCCGCAAAAGGATCAGTGATTCGCGCCTAGCAGCCTTAGGGTTAATACCATTGAAATGAACTTACATGTTTCTCGTCGATCGGCTGTGTAAGAAGGGACACCACAGCTGTGACAATGACACAAATACCAAACAGTATACACCCAAAGTGCAAGTAATGGACGTCCTTAATGACGGCAGGTCGTTTGTCGTCCTCCGACTCACCGCAAGGCGGCACAGAGTAGATGTACTCCCAGATAAACCGTATCAGGCCCACCACGAGACCCACCATTAAACCGTAGAACGCACCCTGAAAAATATATAGATATTAACATGTCAAAGTTATTCATTCGATGATGATGATGATGATGATGGTGGTGGTGGTAGCCGTGATGATGATGATGATGATGATGGAGGTGGTGGTGGTGGTGATGATGATGATGATGAAAGTGAGGTTGGCGCTGAGTTGATATACTCCCAGGTAAGTTGTATGATTCCTTTAAAGAGCCAATCATTAAACCGTTGAAAGCACCCTGTGAAATATTTAAGAAATTACAATGATTGATTCGATAATTATGATGATTATTCGATGGTGATGAACAAACGACCTTTTTCCGAACGAATTGAAGTATTAGGCATTTTTTTTTTTTATATACAAAGTGTAACCCGGTTCGAAAACGTTTGTCAATGTCTGACTAACATAACACCTTTTCATGCAGATTCACCTTCCGAGTTCCAAAACTTGGAGTAAACAAATGAGCTTTCCTCTGGCAAAAGGGAGTTTAACCCTTTCCCGTACAATGACGCCTTTTAACGCCCCTGGGAAAGAGGCCTTTTGAAAACATTGTGGGAAAAGGAGAAAATGCTGGTAACCAGCATTTTCTCCTTTTCCCACAATGTTTTCTACCCTCTCAAAGAAAACTTGCATCATTTTAGCCACATTTAAATTGTCATCTGCAAATGCTTTCAATTTGGACAAGGCTAAAATTTTGTCGTCTGGTAAAGGGTTAATGCATCTGCAAAAGGATCGACCCATGTCAGCCTGCGCATCCTCGCATGCTGAAATAGGGCGAAACGTTTTGCTTATGGTTACCTTCTGTATGTCAAAATGACCATTTTACCTCGGGATTCAACCAGTTGTTAGAAAAAAATGAATTTTATTTCCCTGTATACCATTCCGTAACCTTAGAAACGAAAGACAACTCAACAATATTTCATAAATTACAATATGTAATTTGCTATAATTGTTATACGCACTTGGGTAACTAAATGAATATGTTTTATACATAGTGCTCAGCAAAAGAAATTAGTAATATCTTGTATCAGTCTTAATGAAATAACTGAAAAAACAAACAAAACATCGGGAATAAAGAAAAACGTCTCGATTCGTTTGTTACCCAAAGCTGAATGACCACTTTAATACATATATTCCTTTTCCTGCTTATTCACGTGCTTCATGAATATCTTAGGTTACTCACATTATACACGAGGGAAATTAATTTTCTCCTAATTCGTACCTCAATCTTAGAAAATTATATTGATCCATAATTATATTATGACTTGCTTAGTGTAATGCACCAAGGAGATGCATTAAACCTCATTTTGCCAGAGCATGGCTTAATTATTCTTACCGTTTCATTGGTACGCTTCCAGAATACAGCCATGATATATACAGCACAGACAGGGGGCGCCAGGTAACTTGTGATAGCTTGTATATAGTGGAACAGCTCTCCGAAATTCTGCACAATCGGAATCCAGATCACAGCAATACCAACAAGCACCAGAATACACACACTGGAAGTTAAGATAAGAAAAACTTTTGTTTAGATATAGAGAAAATGCCACAGCAAACAGTAAATCATTGGGGTTGGTTTCAAGAACGACCTAGTCTCTCCACAGGCTTTTGAAGCTTCATTGGTCTATTGAAAAACACCGAATTTTTCATTCTTTGGTAATCGGACACCGTTACTAAAAATAGCGCAATTGTTTTATTTTTAGTAACGGTGTCAAATAATGGAACAATGAAAATTTGGTGTTCTGTGATAAACCAAGGGAACTTCAGTGGCCTATGCTCTGTCGAAGGGTGTCTTTGGCTATGGATTGCTTTATACCTTTATACCGGTAAAGCAATAGTAAAAAATGTTAAAAATCTGGCTTGAGCTTAATCCTTTACCAGATGACGAAAGTAAAGAATCATCAAAAGTGAAAGCATCTGCAGACAACAAAGTAGATGAGTCTTGAATGACAGTTTATATTTGAAAGGACAAACAACATTGTGAGAAAAGTAAAAAATTCTGATTATCAGCATTTTCTGCTTTTTCCACAGTGTTTTTAAAAGGCTCTAATTTCCTCAGAGTCGTTAATAGACGGGTTTATGTGGTAAGAAAAACCAAACGCGCATCGAACAGGCATAAGTATCGGTTGCCAGGTAACAAAAAATGTCACTCACCGACCAACTATCATCAGTTCAATCTCGCTAGCGTTCTTTCTGATACGTCTCCAGATGTCCATAGTAAGAATAGTGCTACTACTGTTGAATATCGAGGTCAAGGACGAAATAAGGGCCGACATCATGACCGCCAACATGAGCCCTTTCAGCCCCGTGGGCATGATTTTGATCACGAGGTATGGGTAGGCGATATTTGTACAACCTTTCCGACTGCCACAGATCTCTTCACATAAGTCAGGCTCAGCGCAGGCCACTTCATCTGTTTTATAATAAAATAAAGTTAAGCCTTGCTCTAGCAAAAGGGGTTTAATGCACTTCAGTAATGCATTATACCAAGCAATTCATTACATGATTTTGGATCAATAAAATCCATTTTGTCTAAAACATCTACTTTTAGTTGACCTGAAGCCTTTTCGGCGTTATTAAGAAGTCGCGACCTCAACCACAAAAAGCCATATTGGCATAAGTTAAGTAAGTCCATCCCGGACGAAATCCCGATTGTTACATCCAGAATAGTCACAACTAAAAGCAATTTAGACAAGCCAAATAAATACGATAAAAACGCCTCGGTGGAAAACTTAACCCTTATCCTGCTAAATAAGTTCAATAAAACTTTCAAGACGATAGTAAAAACCCGTAATAATCTTATTCCAAACTTTATTTTTTTTCAAGAACAATATCTCCTTATCGGATAGTGTAGATCCAAGATCAGACTGCACGTTCTGTGCAGTCTGATCTTGATCTACACTGTCCGCAAAAGGTCAGTGAGTCGCGCTTAACTGCTAATGGGTTAATGCAAATATCTGTCATTTCAGTAGAAAAACTTCAGCTTCAGATTATATACGTATACAAGCACTCCAACATCTTGTTAAAAGTGTATCTCATTTGCATTAATTCAAGAGAGGTAATTATTCCAGCCACACCACCATGTACGTCAATGTTACGGGTGAATACATGTTTACAAAACTTACAGACTGAACTACACATTTACAAAATTTTATGTGGACAAGGTTTACAAAACTTAAGAACTTGAATACATGTTACAATACTGTAACGTGCAACGACCTGGTCACCCATCCAGGCACTAACCTAATGCACGCTGAGTAATGGAGTCCAAATTAGACAACCCTGACCTCCCCTAACCCAAGAGCTAAAGGAAGGAGAAGACCACTAGCTCACTACAATACTTTGCGGGTGGAAAACATTCAGGGTGGCCCATGAAGAAAACGACCTACTAGAATAACCAGTATCTTGTTTTCCTTCTAAAGTCTTTCTAATGATATTGCTCCATCATCGCCAGATGATGATACAGTGTAGAGGCCCAGACAAATCTTCTGATACCAGTATGGATCTGAACACGCAAAATACGATACAGACGCAGGTAAAAACAATTGGGACCTAATTTGCGATAAAATCGTCGATATTTCGAAGGAGACAGACTCAGTGACTTTCCTTGGCCACCCAACTCGTCAGATCTCAATCCCCATTTTTTTTTCTCTGGGGAAAGGATCTATGCTAACAATCTACAAACTCTAGACACTTTGCAGACCAACAAACGAAGAAGTAAGGAATATTCCAGGTGACATGATAGCAAGAGTCATTGCCAACTTCAATGTTCTTGGTGCCGCCGTTATTCAGCAGTGAGGAGCGTGGGTGGAGCACATTATCAATTATTGAAATTGCATTTCCTTACAGGTTTCCAATTTCTGCAGAATTAGAACGGATAAAATGGTCACATCCTTTTGGAACAATTTGATGACAGAAAGTTGAAAATATCTTAAGTGAATCAGAATTGAGATGGAAAGTGAATTAGGTTATGGACCACCCTGCACTTTATGGGTAAAATACATGCTTGCAGAACTTAACGGTTGAAAACATGTTTACAAACTTTATAAGTTAAATACATGTTGACGTAGTTGAAATGCGTCTAACAACCGACTGGTTCTTAAACTTGAGTGGTCATAGGACATGCAGAAAATTTACAAAAGCAAAAAGTGTTGACCCATGAAAATACATGTTTACAAACTGATACCTGGAAACAGAATTCTTGCGATCATTCCGGGAAATACAATCAACCACAGTGGGAGAAATTTCAGATAACCCGCTAGAATTGTGCCCGCTTTCGCGTTGGATAGATTTTTGGCTGCAAGTGCTCTCTGAACGATAACCTGTAATATAAAATGTACCATCATAGCATAGCATGGACTATCTTTGGTGCAGCAAGTGCTCTCTGAACGATAACCTGTAATATAAAATGTACCATCATAGCATAAAATAAACTATCTTTGGTGCTGCAAGTGCTCTCTGGGCAATAGCCTGTAATATAAAATATACCATCACAGCATAGAATAAACTATCTTTGGTGCTGCAATTGTTCTCTGGGCAATAGCCTATAATTTAAAATGTACCATCTTAGTATAGAATAAAATTCCTTAGTGCTGCAAGTGTTCTCTGGGCTATAGCCTATAATTTAAAATGTACCATCTTAGTATAGAATAAAATTCCTTAGTGCTGCAAGTGTTCTCTGGGCAATAGCCTATAATTTAAAATGTACCATCATAGCATAGAATAAACTACCTTTGGTGCTGCAAGTGCTCACTGGGCAATAGCCTGTAATACAAAATGTACCATCATAGCATAGCATAAACCATCTTTGGTGCTGCAAGTGCTCTCTGAACGATAAATTGTGATTTAGATGTACCATCATAGCATAGCATAAACTATCTTTGGTGCTGCAAGTGCTCTCTAAACGATATTATCCTGTCACCTCCTATAAATTCCGTCGTATAACAGGGGGTCATATAAACTTGGTGATATACGGTCACTTGACCACGTGACTAGGTTTATTATGTCAGTTGGTCACGTGATCAAGGTTTATTAGGCTAGTTGGTCATGTGACCAGCCGGAACTCCTTTTTTAGGTACCGCGATACGAAATCAATATTTGAAAGTAAAATTATCGCTTAAGATTCGATGCACATGTTGATATTTCTTATTATTTAAAATAAAACAGAATTCTTCGCCACAACATTCTTCCAAGGTTTTACGCCACGTTTATGACGTAGTCAATATAATGTATGACGTCATTATTGCAGCTGCATACCCAAAGCGCTTTACACAGTTCGCCATTCGTGTGTTTATTTCCTAGTGAGAAAGATGTCAATACGTGCCTTAATTTCGGGCGAAATAGTCTATCTAGTCGTATTTAGGATTGATTACAAATGAGAAACAGGATAAACAGAATAGTGTCGTGGATTGGGGAATTAGACAGGAACATAGTGTCTTTGATTCCAGGAAAGTTTGTCAGGCTCGGCTTCGGAATTTTATGGTATCAGTAACATGAGATATTGAATAAGAGGTACGGTCTTTATATCAATGTTTGTTTTTTGTTTTGTTTTGTTCTTTCAGAGTGCGTGACAGGATAAATAGAATAGATGGTTGGTGTCTTGGATGGGTTAAGTTTATCGGGCTCGGCTCCGAAATTTATCCGGTTCGCCTTCGGCTCACCAGATAAATTCCTCCGCCTTGCCCGATAAACTTAACCCATCCAAGACACCAACCATCTATTCTCTATAACTGTGATTTAGACGTACCATCGTAGCATAGCATAAACCATCTTAGGTATGGAATTATACGCGTTACTATGTTATATAACCAATCTCTGCAGGCTGACCTTGTCGATACTTTTCGCAGATGAATAAAATCCTTTTTCGAAAGAGAAGGACCCATGTAATTTTCTCTAGATTGAGTACGAATAAATATTATTGACAAAAGAATCTTTTCCTGTACCTCTTTACTGTTGTTCATTTGACTTCATTTTAGCTCATTTGTTTAAAGACTCAGAATTATCGGTATACCTTACATTGCAAAAAAAGAAAAAGGACAGGATTCTGACCAGTTTTTCGATAATACATTCAAACAAAAGCACCGCATGCGAGTACCAACGCTTGGCTGCACGTGCATTTAGAAATAAATTGATTTTCAGTGAAGATTCTAAGTTATAAAGGGGCAAAACTGGGTCAAATAATTTTTGGTGGTTACCTGCTTCGGTTGCATGGGCTCCCCTTTTGATAGTCAACAACTAGTCCGATTTTGAAGTAAATATCTTCAGTAATGACAGAGATATTATAAAATGTCGCCTTCACGACGACGCAGACGAAGACACAGCTATTACAATACCTCAACTTTTTCTCCGAAACAGCCGAGCTAGTAAAAATGTAGCATTCAATGCAGCAACTAACCTGGTCTGAGCACCAATACCATATAGAGGAAATGGTTAGTCCGAACATAACACCAGGCCAAGGGAGAGAACCATCGTCATACGATCTGATCAAGTTCATAGAGTTATCGGGTGGTATTCCGCATTCCCAGTACGAATCATTGGTCCCATAATTGTCACGTGTTGTTTTAGGCCACGCCTCAAAGTACCTTTTCACAACCTCTTCGTATCCACCAACACGAACGAAACCTACAATGATAGATATTTAACCTTTTATCAAATGACCCTGAGTTTTAACGATCCTGAAGAAGTCTTTGAAAACATTGTGCGAGAAAAGTAGAAAAATGTAGGTAACTGCACAATGTTTTCTATCTTCCGAAAGACAAAATTTTTGTGTTGAGTGACATTGTATTTATCGTCTTCCATGGCTTTCAATTTGGACACGTTTTAAATTTTTCCGGCATGTACGTACAGGGTGACTCAAAATGAATGCAACCCGTAAAAGTACCCACAACTTCTGCAAATGGGAATGGATTAAGTTTATTTTTTACACACATCAATGTAAGATCATAACAATTAGGTTCTGTAAGTTTGAGTTATTTCGGTTGGGTGGTCTACATGTTAGCGACGTTCAAAGATATTCTCCAAATGTCCACCGCTTTGACAGAGACACTCCTGGGCCCCGCACTCACCTGACCTTAACCCCCCAGATTTCTATCTGTGGGGTTATTTGAAAGACTACGTCTATGAGAACAACCCCTAGACAATCATGGACTTGAAAGCTGCAATAACAGCAAGGATCAGGGAGATTCCAGGGGCAGAGTGTGTCCGCGTGGTGGACAATTTTGCAAGGCGCATTCAGGAGTGTCTGTCAAAGTGGTGGACATTTGGAGCATATCTTTGAACGTCGCTAACCATTCCTGCACTCTAACTAACTGAGCTACCGAACCACATGTCGATACGGCCGCACGATATATCACCAAATACCTGTACCCGGCTACATCAAGTACAGTTGTTTTCGGTAATTCCCCGTGGTGTACCCCCACACATAACAACGCATTACACTATTACGTAAAGCGCGAGAAATATAGCGTAAATTACCTCATATTTCCCTCCACTTGAATGACACGCGCTGATTACCTAGGTCACTAGTGCGCGGGAACTACTGTTTTCGCTTTCAATTGAAGAGTTAGAAACTATGAAATCGGTATTTTCATTGGTCATTACCATTCTCGATAAACTACCACAAAGCATGAAATAACGATGTATACTCACTCATCACCATCAAGATGAAAGCTCCGATGACCATGATAATGACCTGGATAAAATCTGTCCAGATGACCGCCGTTAGACCACCTGGTGAAAATATACATGGTAAAAAAAAGTCTAGCAATGATTTTAACACACAATCCTGAGTTTTAACGACCCTGAGAAATAAGGCTTTTGAAAACAGTTTGGGAAAAGGAGAAAATGCTGGTAACAAGCATTTTCGTCTTTTGCCATAATTTTTTCTCGACTATCAAAGGGTAACATTGGTTCGAGCAACATTTAATTTGTTGTCTGCACATGATGTCAATTTCTTAACAAATCTACAACTTTGCTGTTTGATAAAGAGTTAACCCTTTACTACACGACAAAATTTTAGACTCGACCACAGTGAAAGCATTTGCAGACGACAAATCAGATGCAGTTGGTAAGATGATTTCTGTTTTAAAATGGTAGAAGATCTTGTGGGAAAAGGAGAAAATGCTGGATGCAAGCATTTTCTTCTTTTTCCACAATGTTTACAAAAGTCTTCCTATTCAAAGTCGTGAAAAACACGGGAATTCTGTGGTCAAGCGTCAGCAAACCTTTTAATGCTAAACAATTTGCAAACGTTATTCATTGCCTAATTGATATGTTGTGTGCGGAATTAGTGTTAAGCCTGACGACTTCTTGCGCACACCCCGGACAGGAAGTAGTTTTCGTAACAAATATAACAACAGAAGTAAAGCTGTAAGTAAAGGCTGTTTAAATATACAGTTACAATAGTTTGCTACTGACTTCGGACGAATATTGTGCAAAGAAACCCCGGGAAAGCATGGATAGACATACTGGCGGTTGCGATAATACTCAAATAATGTTGAAATCGGCGTTGAGCACCATACAAAAAATCAGTCTAGGTGGTGATGAAATAATTGCACACATGATGCCAGGAAAACATGAAATACATACCCGCAATGGTAAAAAGACCGGAAATGGCCAGCAAAATGATCACAGCGAGGTACAGGTTAAGATGTACAGACTGTGTGATAAACAAGGCACCGGAATACAAGTCAGCCTGGAAAATACACGCGTAAGAAGTAAATGCTTAGCTCTTCACCAAACGACAATTTCAGACTTGTTCAAATTGAAAGCATTTAGAGAGGACAAAGTAAATGCGTCTTTAAAACTGAAATTTCTCTTCGGAACGGACGGACTGAAAGACGGGCGGATAGGCAGACAGACGGGCAGACACCAGAAAGACAGACAGACATATGGATGGATGGATGGATCTACCGACCGACCGACCGACTGACTGATTGATTTATTAATGATGTACCAAACTCAAGTGTCCCTATAAAGATACAAAAGTTTTTAACTCTTTACCAAACGACAAATTTTCAGACTAGTCCAAATTGAAAGCATTTGCAGACGACAAAATAAACATAACTCAAAAATTGAAATTTGTTTTGGCGAGGCTAGAAAACCTTGTGGGAAAAGGAGAAAATGCTGGTTACCAGCTCACAGGCAATGTAAAAGAAGTAAAACAATATCTTTGTTCTGTTAAGAGCAACCCGGCCGGGTAGCTTAGTGGTAAGCGTATCTGACCGGTGACCTGGTGGTTGCGGGTAAAACACCCAGTCTGGGAAAACTTTCTTTCCAGGGATTTGCATCTCTGATGCATGTGAGAAAAGTAGTCAGTGACTTTGAAATTGTGTCAGTACTGGTGTGAGAAAGCCAGAAAACCTGCGTAGGTGCACTGACCGCCATGATATGACCTAAGCCTACAATCCACCAAAACCTACTAAAGGGAGAGTCCTGCTAATTGGGAGCTCAATCTTACAGAAAGTAAATAAGAGGGGGTTATCCCGTAATGTGGATGTCTCAACCAACCCTGGAGCAAGAGTCTTAACCATTAAAAGAAAACTAGAAATAATGGATCTTTCACCTTACAGTGCTATAGTAATCCAAGCGGGAGGCAACGATTTAGCTTCAGGAAGAAATGAAGAAGCCGTAGAAAATGACTTCTGCAAAGTGATTAATTATATCAAATCCAAATCGCCCGAAACCAAAATATACATATCTGAAATTACACCAAGACTAGATGCTGATGTTACAGACATGAACAGTTACATAAATTTTCTGTGTCGAGACAATGATATATATTGCATTCCGGTCAGTCAACGGTTAAAACTCAAATCATTTTTATACTGGAAAGATCAGGTACATTTGTCAGATAAGGGAACGGCCGTATTGCTCAAGACGTACAATGAACATATTTCTATTCTTAAACAAGATTCTCCACAGAGAAAGTTCTTTCGCGTGCGTTGTTTTGGTTGTGGTCAGGAAGGACATAGAGCTGAAGATTGTAAACAAGTTAAACAAAACAACATTCTTAGATTCAACAGAATGAATTACTATGAAGTTCCAAACCGCCGTTGTCAAAAATGTGGCATGTCAAATCATTTTACTTCGGAATGTAGACAAATTTACGTACATTAGGGAATCACGGACAGGTACACATCTACCTCCCTTCAAAACAAATTCGATACTTTACTTTCATTGTGTTCAAAATGTCAATTATTACCGTGTACATGCAAACTGGTAAATACGGAGAAATCGCCAATACTTCACGTATTTAATTCTAAACCTAGTTCTGATTCTACTTCTGATTCTAATACTAGTTCCAATTTTAATTCTAATCAAATTAAAAAGTCAAAAACCGATGGAAACTCTATGTTGACCAAAAGCAAGGCACATGATCTTGCTTTAAGATCATCTAACATTTCGGTTCATCCTATAAAATTTCAGAAAAAAGGTTTACATGTTGTACATTTGAATGTACAGCACCTTGTTCCAAAATTTGATGAAATTAAGTACATACTATCTACAAGTGAGATAGACATATTTGGCGCATGTGAAACCTTTCTTAATGACACTTTTTGTGATTTGAACCTTAATGTTCCAGGTTTTAAGAATATAAGGAAGGATAGAAAGCACAAAAAGGGGGGTGGAGTTTTGGTTTTCTTAAGAAATCATATCACAATTAAACATAGGTCCGACTTGGAATCGGATGATATAGAATCTATATGGATTGAAATATGTCACAAAAACTCTAAGTCTTTTCTAATATGCTTTGTTTATCGACCACCGCACTCTAGTATTGAATGGATATCCTCATTCAATGTACAAATTCAGAAAGTAGATGAGCTTTGCAAAGAATATCACATAATTGGAGATCTTAACTACAAATACTATTCAGATAAAAATAGCTTTGAATGTAAAGAGTGGTCAAATTTTGCTTTAAGTTACGGACTTTCGCAACTGGTTAACAAGCCTACACGTATGTCAAAAAAATCGTCTACAATTATAGACCATATCTATACTAACCGGAATGACAGAGTGACAGAAATATTTGTTTCGCCCTTATCCCTGAGTGACCATTTTCCAGTATGCATGACGCGAAAAATAAAAAACAGGCCATTTAGAGGCAGTGGTCATTCGATTATGACGTGTAGAAGTTTTAAAAAGTTTAAAATATGTGATTTTCAGCATGATTTAAGTGCTTCGCAAATTCATTTAATCGAAACTGAGCATGACCCAGAACAGGCTCTTTTACTCTTTTACAATATCTTACATACAATTTTATCTAAGCACGCGCCAATTAAGAGTAAACGTATCAAAAGTAATCATCTACCAAGATGGATAAATCATGAGGTCAAAAAAGCAATGTACGAACGGGATCGTTTTCATAATTTAAAAGATTGGTATAATTATAAAACTATGAGAAATAAAGTGCTACATCTCATTCGTAAAAATAAGAAAGATTATTATAATAATGCAATTAAAGCAGGCACTAATACCAAAGATCTATGGAGAAATCTAAGGAAGGTGCAAAACAATGACAATTTAGATAACGAATCAATACATTTACCTTCAAAAATGGTATTCAATGGAGAACATATTCAGGGAACAAAAAATATCCTAAACTCCTTCAATGACCATTTCATCAACATAGCAAGCATTGTTAATAAATCAAAATTTAATGAAAGTGACTTTTCTTTTCTACGTTCACATTTACACCATATACTAAAAGACCAAGTTTTCGACATAGATTTTATCACACCTTTAATGGTTCGTCAATTTCTTGATAAACTTGAAACTAATAAAGCTTCTGGAATTGATGGAATAAGTGCCACTATTCTAAAGTATTGCGGTGATCATATAGTTTTACCTATAACTTCTATTATTAACAACAGTATCGCCAAAGGTATATTTCCAACCGCACTGAAAGAAGCATACGTTCTACCTTTACATAAAGGAGCCGAAAAGGAAGATCCAAATAACTATCGCCCAATATCTATTTTACCCACTATTTCAAAGATTTTTGAACGTCATTTATCTAACCAATTATTAGCTTTCTTAAACAAACATGATTTATTAGCTAAGCACCAATCTGGATTTAGAGAAGGTCATTCTTGTCAAACAGCCCTTATTCGGCTAACTGACGAATGGTTAAAAGATATTGATTCCGGGAAAATTATAGGTTCGGTTTTTGTTGATCTAAAAAAGGCTTTTGATTTAGTAGATCACGAAATTTTATTACATAAGTTGAAATTGCATAATTTCTCTACTAAGTCCTTAGCAATATTCAAATCTTATTTGACTGACAGGAAACAGTGTATTAGGCATAACAATGCATTTTCATCTTCTCGAATCTTATCAAGCGGTGTCCCACAAGACTCTATTTTAGGGCCGCTGCTGTTTTTAATTTATATAAATGATATGTGCTTGCACATTGATGCCTCTAGTCTAGATCTTTATGCAGATTATTCAACGTTATATAAGTCAGGAATCGGTATTACTGAAATACAACATAATCTACAAAATAGTTTAGAAACTATGCTCGCTTGGTGTACTGTTAATAATATGCTTGTTAACCCAAATAAAACAAAATGTATGCTAATTGGACCAAAACATAAATTAAATTCTATTAATCTAGAACTAAAAATTAATGACGTTTGCATTGAACTTGTTGAGTCTCATAAGATATTAGGTGTACACATTGACAAGCATTTGTCGTGGAATGTACACATTGATAAAACTTGCACTGCGATCAACAATAAAATTAATTTGTTTAAAAGGATTTCGACTTACCTAACAATGGAAATGAAACAATTATTTTAAAACTCGTACATACTGCCTCTCTTCGACTATTGTTGTACAGTTTGGTGGAAGAGCGCTAAATATAGGACCTCTAAACTATCTGTACTTCAAAAAAGAGCAGCCCGCATCACATTAGGGGCTCCATCTAGAACATCGTCGATTGAACTTTTCGCGGAACTAAATTGGTTGACCTTTGACAATAGATGTGATTATCACGCTGGTGTTTTAATCTTCAAGTGTCATAATAACCTTTCACCACAATATATAAGGGACATTATTTCGTTTTCTAGCAACACCAAGTATAATTTACGGTCATCTGCTCATTATGATATCATTAACTCAAGATTTAACACTTTGTTCAAGAAAAAAGCATTCTCGTATTACAGCATGAACATATGGAATGAAATTCCTATTTCAATCAGAGCAGCAACTTCCTTATCTAACTTTAAACATCAGCTTAAACAGTATTTGTTCTGTAAGCAATCTATCACCTCAGCAAATAACACAAACAAATTACCGTAAATAGTGTATCTGTCCGCTGACTTATAGACTCATTTTCATGTTATTTTCTTTCATCATCCACTTATTCATTATCGCATCTGTTTGTGTGTGGGTGTGGGGGTAAGTGTGTGTGTGTGTGTGTGTGTGTGTGTGTGAGAGAGAGAGAGAGAGAGAGAGAGAAGGCAACATTGTAAAAAAGACTCTATTTTCAGGTCATTTTTCTTGAAATTCTGTCTTAATGTTTTAACCTTCAAGAAATAAAGATTTTATTATTATTATTATTATTATTATTATTATAAGCTGTCAAAACGGTGTTAAACTCCAATACAAATAAGCAAACACACCAGTTGAGAGCAAGGAAAACAGAAGCCACCTATACGGATACTATGAGGGTGCTGGGTGATAATTCTAACCCTTATCCTGCTAAATAATTTAAATGGGACTTTCAAACCGATGGTAAAAACAAAAATGTTGGTATTTCAAAGCTATTGGGGTTGGGGAAATATGACCTTATCGGACAATGTAGATCTAAGATCAGACTGCACGTTCTGTGCAGTCTGATCTTGATCTACGTTGTCCGCAAACGGTCAGCGAGTCGCGCTTGGGTTAAATGGAAACATGCAATAAATGTGTCAAAAATGTATTGAGAATTACTTGTCCTTCTGTTATGGGCCCCCTTGTGATTGTAAACAACCAACTAGCCTAAGTTTGAAGTAAATATCTTCAATAATAAGAGAGATATGGGGAAATGTCGAAAAGAAAGGGATATAACCGTGTAAGATTGTAAACCTGCTCTTCTGATATTGGTTTCCCTTTTAATGGTAAAAATCAAACTAATCTGGTACCCGGTCGTGCTCCAAAAGTCAGGCAAAGCGCAATATTGGCGGCCCCCGTTGGTAATATGCAGAGGTAACGGGGTATTGTTATTTTACTTGATCGAATCGGAATATACACAGGCTGAATTCAAAACGGACTGGTTGCAATAATGTAATGGCAGTGAGATTTTTGATGATCTTTCTTATTTATCGAGAAAAACTACATAGTAGTTCTAATACTTTGAGTATCCGAAATGTCAGTGGATCTATATATAACGTCCGAAAATGGGGCTACTTTTAAGAACAATTCGAAGTAAAATTCATATTAAAACCATACGCCAACATCACGTTATAGATACGGTCATGCATATTTTGCAAAAGATTGATCCAATTTTTCATTAATCAAACTGGATCACATGAAATTGGGAAAAAAACAAGAAAGCATATAGGGCAACACTTGAGGCCGCCATGGAGGCCGCCATTATTGCGTTTTGCCTGATTTAAGTAAATGTCACCAATAATAACAGAAATATACGGAAACTATGGAGAAAGGGATATAACTGCGTCAAAATGTGTTGAGAGTTACCTTTCCTCCTGGTATTGGTTCTGACAGAAAACAACCAACTAGCCCAACTTTTAGGTAAATGTCTTCAGTTATAACGGAGATATGGGGAAATTTAAGAGAAAGGGACATAACCGCGTCAAAATGTGTTGAGAGTTACTTGTCCTTCTGGAAATTGGTTTCCTTTCTGATTGAAAACAATTAACCAGACTAAAAATGTATGCAGACGACAAGTTAAATATGTACAAAGGGCTTAAACGATTGGATTTGTCTGTGAAAGAAGGAAAAACATTGCGGGAAAAGGAGAAAATGCTAGTTCCCGCAATGTTTTCAAAAGCTCTCTTCTTCAGGGTATTTTAAAGTCGGGATTGTGTAGTAAAGGGTTAAAAAAGGAATAGGAGGAAAAAAAAGAACCGGAGAAAACTTGATGAACGATTGTTAGTCAGTACTTACTGATATTTTTGTGAACACATACAAAATTAGGGCCAGCACAGCAAGGTAAATCCGGATTCTTTGTCCACCGAAACGTTTACGAAGATACTCTGGCATCGTAAAAACCTTTAATAAAAACACATAATTATGAGCCACGCTCTGACAAATGGAGGCTTAATGCATCTCCGTGATCCATGATACAAACAAAATCATCACATAAATATGGGACCATAACATCCATTTTGTCTAAAAACCGACTGTATCATGAAGTAGATTGGTCCTTTGACATACAGAAAATTGGCCAAAAGCGAAAAGTTTCGGCCCAGGTCAGCCTGCGCGTACTGCGATACTTTTCGCAGATGCATTAAGCCCCATTTTTATAGAGCATGGCTCAATTATAGTTTTTCTATAGATAACATTTGGGATTTGTTTGTCCATTTACTTATTTAGTTATATTTCGATTCTTTTTTATTACTAGAATCTTTTCCTTTTTCTTTTTTTATTTCTCCTTTGCTTTTTTTCTTGCCTTTTTTTTTTTTAATTTTGTCTGCTTGAATGATTTTGTTTTCTATGTACGCGTATGTTTTGTTTGTCTGTTTCGCATAGATATGTACATGTAATTGATAAGGAACATCGTGGTTCAAGTCAGGGAACAAAACTTTTGAATTTATTTCTATTCATTTAGTTTTTTCTTCCTTAGGAGATTAATAAATAATATTTGATTACAGTTCGTAAATCTAACCATGAAACATGGATCAAAAAGAGAAAAGAAAAGACGAACGAATAAATAACAAGGGTGCATATTCGCCCGACTAAATCAATTAAATGCACTATCAAGTCCACTATTTCGTTTACATGTTCTCGCTTTTACAATGATCTCAAAAAAAAAAGCATGCTTTTAAGATGGAACTGTGAAATGTTGGGTCTCTAAATTAGTCTAGAAACGTTCAAATGGATTGGCGAATTAACTGATTAGATAATGTTTAACGCCGCTGTGAGTCATATCACGGCGACGGCTCAGATATTCATGTATGTCCTAGGTCTACCAGATGGCTAAGGCTCTGATGTGTCTTGCCCAAGGACACTCCCACGATAAGCTCTAACCAGGGGCTTTCTACGCTTTACCACAGAGCCATGCAGGTTCGCACTGAATTTGATGTGCTTTTCCTAACTTGAAGCCGTTGTAAAGCAAACAAAACCAACAATTGATTGATTCGAAATCGATATAGACCTACAATTGTACCCCTGGAAGACCTTGTATCTCAAAAGATACTACGCATTGCATATCAAAGATCAGGCTGCGAATTCTGTGCAAGCTGTTTTGAATCTGTAAGTTCGGCATATATAACTTAATTGTCATCGATACCAAAGGTCAAACAATTAGATAATTATCGAAGCGTGTAGATCAAGATAAGACTGCAGAAACGTTAAGTCTGTTCTTTGTCTACACTCCTCGCAAAAGCCATCAGCGGTCGAAATACCCGCCCCCCCCCCCCCCCCCCATGGGTTAAATGCACTTACCCCAGCTGCAGTATACACAGGAACAAACAGCCAACCCAGCATGATCAAGATGAAAATAGCCTGAAAGAAAAATAAAAATGATTCAAATGACTCTTCTACCGGTAAAGGAGAACACTTGTCTAAAACTATTTTTAAATCTTTTGATGAAAGTGATGTTGAAGTTGTAGCTCGGACAAGCTCTATGATGACAATTTTACCATTTGACCTTTAAAGTGTGACCTTGACCTTGGACCCACCTGAACAAATGTTTCAAATGACACTTCTGCTGGTAAAGGAGGACAACTATTTTGCCAAATTATCTTTAGATGCATCCATAAAAATAGAAGTTATGGATCGAAGAAGCTCCATTTATGACAATACATGTATTATTATTTGACTTTAAAGTGTGACCTTGACCTTGGACCTACCTCAACAAATCATTCAAATAGCACTTCTACTCATAAACGAGAACAATTGTGTACACTACTTTTTAAATCCATCCATAAATGTAGAAGTTGTAGCTCGAACAAGCTCTATGTATAACAATTTTATCATTTGACCTTCAAGTGTGACCTTGACCTTGGACCTACCAGAATAAATGTTTCAAACGGCACTTCTACTCATACAGGAGAATACTTGTGCCAAATTATTTTGAAATCTATCCACAAATGTAAAAGTTCTGGTCCGGACAAATTCGGACGGACGCACGTGCACCGAAGCGATATTTTAACAACTAAGTCACGTCATCCCAAGAGGGCTCGACAAAAATGAGGAAATTTTAGGTATTATCCGCAGTTAAATCTCTGGCTGAGTGATGAGGTGGAATAAGGAAGGTTAAATTCTTCAGCTGTGCATTTGACAGGCTGATTGTATCGCAGAAGAGTATGGAATGGTGATTTGTGACAAGAGATACGAAAAAATTTCCTGTGCGGTTTAGAAGACAGAAACTCGATAAGCAAGTATCGATAAGAATAAAAATAATGCATATTCATCGTGGGATAATCATGTGACTTTTACAGCGACCGGTGCCTTTTATTGCTAAATAATGGTCACGTGATCTCTACATTGACGTATACCAGGTCTGAATATCCTTACCTTTCGTACTACAAGTTTGCCTTGTTTGCTGCTATTAGTTTCACCCTTTACCTTACAATTCCGAGTTTTCTTGTACCTGAGGAAGAAGGCTTTTGAAAACATTCTGGGGAAAGGAGAAAATGTTGGTACCCAGCATTTTCTCCATTTTCCACAATGTTTTCTACTTTTTTTTTAAATAGCATCAATTGATCCAGATCCAACAGTATACATGTGTATGTACTTCAGTGTTGTTGCCAGTGCAACTTTCCTTTGCAATCCTCATTCGCACAGGTAAATAGACACTTTAAGTAAAAATTATATAAACACTATATATATGTGTATAAAAATAGTAGTTTACGTTTTCCAGAGTTTTCATGGTGGATCTACTTTGTTGAAACGTAAAGTTCTGTCTAGCACTGTCATAAAATTGGTTTACATATACTGTATGTCATTTGTCGTTTATGACATATATCAGATAGCCCCTTTTATTGTGCAAAGAAGTAAGAACATTTTGTGGCATTATGAAAAACAACGATCTGGAACATATAGAACAAATGTGCATTTTCTGAATTATCTAGAAAATTGGTTACTACACCAGTCTAAAGTTTGGTGCAAATGAAACCTGTTTCTAACTTTTTATCCATTTTATCATTGCTGTTGTTCCTGCTATGGTCTTTGGCATGATAAGGTCCGGGTCTGAACTCACGACTTAGGTTAAAGAAACAAGAGGGCCATGATGGCCCTGTATCGCTCCACTGGCTTATAAATATAAACCACGAAGAAAAGTCTTCACTATATAAGCCCTTATAAAACTTTGACCTCATGGCTACAGTCTGACTAAATGGGGAATATTGTATTAGAAGAATAACATGCCAAATGTGGGAATTCTTGGCCTTATGGCTGGTAACAAGATGGTTTCTGAACTTTTCACTCCATAAACCCATGTAAAACTTGTGATCCCTGGTGCAGGGCCAAACTTGATCCTAGAGCTGTAACTTGGGCCCTCTTTGTAACTGTCCACTAAATAATGCTATAATTATATGCAAAATTTGGTAGCCTAAGCCTTATGGCTGTGTACACCAAGATTTAAAAGTTTTCCCTATGTAAGCCTATGTAAATCTTGTGAACCCCCCCCCTCCAAGTATGAGGCCAAATTGACCCCAGGACTATACTTTGGACACTTTTGGTAGACTCCAACTAGATCAAGCTAAATGCCAAATTTGGTAGCTCTAGGCCTTATGGTTTCAGACAAGAAGATATTTAAAGTTTTCTCTATATAAGCCTACGTATAAAACTTGTGACCCCTGGGGAAGAGCCAATTTTGACCCCAGGGCTATAATTTCAAGAAACATGATAGAGGTCTACTACATAAAGCTACATGCCAAATTTGGTAGCCCTATGCCTTATGGTTTCAGACAAGAAGATTTTTAAAGTTTTCTCTATATAAGCCTATGTAAAACTTGTGACCCCTGGGAAGAGCCAATTTTGACCCCAGGGCTATAATTTGAAGAAACTTGATAGAGGTCTACTACATAAGGCTACATGCCAAATTTGGTAGCCCTATGCCTTATGGTTTCAGACAAGAAGATTTTTAAAGTTTTCTCTATATAAGCCTATGTAAAACTTGTGACCCCTGGGGCAGAGCCAATTTTGACCCCAGGGCTATAATTTGAAGAAACTTGATAGAGGTCTACTACATAAAGCTACATGCCAAATTTGGTAGCCCTACCCCTTATGGTTTCAGACAAGAAGATTTTTAAAGATTTCCAATATTTTTCAGTTTTGTTGCCATGGCAACCAGAGTTTTTGAAGGAATCAAATTCTTTCAAGAAATTCTGAAGAGGACCATGTCAGGATCATTTCTGTGAAGTTTCGTGAAAATCGGATGGGTAGTTTCAGAGAAGAAGATGTTTGAAATAAAAGTTAACGCACGGACGGACGGACTGACGGACGGACGGACGGACGGACGACCGGACAGACGGACGGACGGACGCACGACGGACACCGGGCCATGACATAAGCCCGCTGGCCTTCGGCCAGTGGAGCTAAAAATGGTTATGTATATGCACGGTATACTTACGTTCAACTCGAACACGGCAATTCCGATTCCATTACTGGCTCCCGATCCTGCTAGACCAACAAAATGTCCACTGCCAATGTTGCTGGCAAACAGCGAGGCTCCCACCTGATGAAAATGAAGATAAAGAGCGAGTGTGCGTTTCATTACCAGTCGTACGATCATTTTTTGTCGTACGAAATCTTATCAATGATTTGCTTTTATAATTTACATATCATCGATCATTCAGCGCATGCGTAAGAATCGCATCTTCGGTTAGATCGTACGACTTTCGCATAACGTGTGACATCCTTATTCACGCTTCACCAAAAGGCAACATGTCAGACTTGTCCAAAGTGAAAGCATTTGCAGACGACATATTAAGTGTGGCTCAAGCGTTGGAATTTGTCGTTGAAAGGGTAGAAAACATTTTGGAAAAAGGAGACAATGCTGGTTACCAGCATTTTCTCCTTTTCCTAAAATGTTTTCAAAAGCGTTCATCCACATAGCCGTTAAAATTCGAACATTGCAAAATAAACTTTTACGAACTGATTTTCATAATAGTATATAATGAAAAGTAGCCAAGGTGGCAATTATGAAAACTATTCATGTGGCCGTTATGAGTATTGTTAGAAGTAGCCATGGTGGCAATCTTTGGAAAATAGCCATGGTGCTAATTATGAAAAGTAGCCGAGGTGGCAATCTTTTTTTTTTGGGGGGGGGGGGGGAACATGGTGGCAATCTTTGGCAAATAGCCATGATGGAAATCTTTGGCAAGTAGCCATGGTGGCATTCTTTTGCAAATAGCCATTGTGGCAATTATGTAAACTAGCCAAGGTGGCTATCTATGGAAAATAGCCAAGGTGGCAATCTTTGGAAAGAAGCCATGGTGGAAATCTTCGGAAAGTAGCAAAAGAGAATACTTTGGAAAATAGCCATGGTAGCAATCTTTGGAAAGTAGCCATGGTGGAAATTATGAAAAATAGCCATGGTGGCATTTATGAAAAGTTGCCATGGAAGTAATCTTTGGTAATTAGCAAAAGTTGGTAATCTTCTGAAAGTAGCCATGTTTGCAATCTTTGGAAAATAACCATGGTTGCAATCTTTGGAAAATAGCCATGGTTGCAATTTTTGGAGAATAGCTAAGGTGGCAAGTATGGAAAATAACCATAGTGGCAATCTTTGGAAAACAGCCATGGTTGCAATCTTTGGAAAATAGCCACGGTGGCAGTCTTTTGAAAGTAGCCAAGGTTGTAATCTTTGGAAAGAAGCCATGGTGACAATCTTTGAAAAGTAATAAGGGTAAAAACATTTTAGAAGTAGTGTAGGTTACAACACTTGAAAGAAGCCATTGTGACAAACGCTGAAAAGTCGCCTTAAAGACAATCTTTGGAATAAGCCATTGTGTCAACCTTTGGAAAGTAGCAAAGATATATAAAAAAAAAAAAGCCTTTGAGAAGTAGCCGTGATAGTTATCCATAGAAAGAAACCACAGTGGCAATCTTTGGAGGGTAGACATAGTGGAAATGTTTGGAAAGTAGCCATGGTGACAATCCATGAAAGAAATCAGGGTGGCAATCTTTGGAAAGTAGCCATGGTGGTAACCTTTTGAAAGTAGCTATGGTGGCAATCTTTGGAAAGTTATAAATAACTTTTTCTCCCCGTCAACCTTAAAGACACACATGTTGTCCATACCTTGCTGTGTACTTCTCAGGAGAAGTCGGTTGAAAGATTGGTACTTGAAAGAAAAAACAGCGATAGACAATGACTAAATATTGGCCGAGCATAGAAACTAACATCGATTACGTTGAGCGCAGGGGAGCAAACATCGCCTATCTATCATGACATGTAAAAAACAGTCAAAAGATCAATAGCACTGATATTTGTTCCCGTATTTTACTCTTTATCACACGACAAAAATTTACATTTGTGCAAACCGAAAGCGATCGTTGATGAAAAACCAAATTTAATCAGAACACAAAGTTTTTCTTTCAAAGAATAAAAAAAAATGTGGAAAAGAGGTAATACTGGTTTGCAGCATTTTATTTTCCTTCTCCAGCCATGTTTTCAAAGCTATCTTCCTTGGGGATTGTTTGGTAAAGGTTTTATCATGTAAACGTGGGTCATTTAAGTGCTTTCGTATATCTCGCATGACAAACACTTTGTCAACATTCCAAAACATCTAAGATAGGAAATCTTTCAATGTCTTTTAAGTACGAAGCTTTGAGGGTTGATACAAAACTGCACTAATGAAAAGCTTTTGTAAAAAGTCGATGGAAAAAACGAGGAATTGTCTAAGAGCGATACCTCCTTTACCAATGGTCTTCTCAGTTTCCTTCAAAAAAGACATTTCATTCTGTCTTTACCAGACGACAAAACTTTAGTCTTCTCCAAACTGAAAGCGTTTGCAGACGACAAATTCAATGTCGCTAAAATAGTTGAATACGCTTCTCAAAATGGATTAAACATGGCCATCAGAATTTTCTGCTCTTGTCCATAATATTTGAAAAGAACCTTTTCTTGGGTTTGTTAAAACTCAGGATTGTGTGATCAGCGGGTTAAACAGTTTTCTTTTGTTTTACATAATAACCCTTGAACTATCAACTCTATGGCTAAAAACAGCCATACGTAGTAAGATACCACTTCACTGCTTGTAGGCACTTTGATGCATCCACCACAGGCAGCATTCAAAAATTACTTGTGCGGCAAAAAGGGAAAATCGCTCCCTAACAGTTTCAGACCTCCAGATAGGAGGGAGTGATAGTATTCTAAATCCATTATTTCCCTTCCAAACCCTATGTTGTGGGTACTCATTAGAATCGTCTCGATGAGACGATTCTAATGAGTACCCATAACATAGGGTTTAGTGGAGAGTGATGAATATTTTCAATTTTGAAATCAAAATCACTCCCTCTATCTGGAGCTCTGCGGCCCAGATCAACCTAGTTGATCTAAACATATTTATCTTTCCACCACAATCCTCTGAATCGAATTCTTCTTTTACCTCGAATCATCTTTCATTTTTGAAAGGGTTAGTAATACATGCCTTGGCGTTTAAATGGATGAACGGATAAACACTACTACACAGACAACACAAAACACATAACAAGAGGGCCCCATCCTCCCGAGATCAGTAACGTCAAGTTGAAACAAGCCATGGTTGATAATTACGACAAGCAGAGTCAAAATTCAGACCTGGTGATCCGTTTTTTTTTTTTTTTAAATCTAAATAAAACTATTCAATTCTGTGAGATATTTCATACACAAACAAACAAAGAAATTAGCCATGTTCTGGCAAAAGGGGGCTTGATGCATCTCCGTGATGCATTCTATCAATCAAGCTATCACAAAATTATGGATCCATAATAGCCACATTTTTAACAAATCATGAGGTAGACTGGTGTGTGGACATACAGAAAATTGACCGATAGCGAAAAGTTTCGGCCCAGGTCAGCCTGCGCGGACTGCGCAGGCTGACCTGGGCCGATACTTTTCGCAGATGCATCACAGAGCACGGTTCAAATATACAAAGTAAACAAAAAAATGACTAAGTTTCAGAAACATTGGAGCAAAAATAAGACATAGGGATACACGATATGGGTGGCAGAAGAGCAGCGACTCAGCGTCAGCGTAGTCTTATCAAAAGTTCGCTTTCGAATGCCAAGACGAGTGCAATCAACATTCAGGACGACCCTCACCTTGGCGAGAGAAATAATTTGATAACCAGGAAGCAATGGACGAAACTGATTGGTTGAAATTGTGTTTTTCTTTTTTTTCTGTACTATTGAGGTATAAAATGATTACCTTTAATCTTTTCTCAAACGATTACCTTGAGGAAGAGTGCTTTTGAAAACATTGTTGGAAAAGGAGAAAATACTGGTAACCAGCATTTTCCCCTTTTCCAACAATGTTTTCTAAGAAATCAAAGAACAGTCCAATCAAGTATCTGAGCCACATTTGAGCTAATGAAACTTATGTGGTTTGAAATGTGGGACATGCTCTGCCAAAAGGGGGCTTAATGCACCGCCGTTATGCATTAAACCAAACTAGTCATCGTCACTAAGTTATGGAACAATAAAATGCATTCAGTCTACAATCGATTGGATCCAGGAGACGAATAGTTCTTTGACTTGCAGAAAATTTACGTATAACAAAAAGTTTCGACCCATGTCAGCCTGCGCGGACTGCGCAGGCTGACATGGATCGATACTTTTTGCAGATGCATTAAGCCCCCTTTTTCATAAAGCATGGCTCATATATTAATGAATAGAGGTTATAATCAAATAAAGCCCAGATAAGCCTGCACAGGCTGACACGGTTCGATTCTTTTTTGTAGATGCATAAAGTCTTTCGGCGCCAAATAAACAAACTCGGCTTCTTTTAATGGCTGTTTATAGAATCCACTGTGTCTCCGGAAGATTTTTTATCATAAAGGCTTGACCAAACAAGCGGAAGGTATAGATCAAAGATCAGACTGCACGTTCTGTGCAGTCTGATCTTGATCTATGCCGTCCGCAAAGTCCCTGTTTTCGCCTATGGCGCTGAAAGGGTTAAGCAACCTTTGCAAAGAGCATGACTCACATTGTATTTATCCCTTGTTGTGCGATAGCAGGTATACCCTTACTAACGATATACGAAATTTTACAGCAAAAATAAAAGAAAAATCTTGATAAAAACTTGTGGTTTCTACATGAATTTCTTTCTATATTTTGATGTAATCGCCATCCTTGCACGCTAATGAAAGTGGGCCGTCTTTGCTCTTTTAAGATTTTCAAAAAAAAAAAAAATTGCGAAAAAAAGTATGCTATAATGCCCCTTTAAAAACGGTACAAACAAATATAAATTACATACGGGTATCCAGTGCATGCTGCGCCCCGCCAAAAAATAGCCTCCCACACTGCCACGGTTGCGGCATGATGACTGCAAACAAAGAAAGAAAAAGAACATATAGTATCTGACATAAATTGACATTTAAGATATAAAAAAAATCTGACATAAGTTGGAATTTGAGGTAAAATTTTAATAAAAGGATCTAAAAAACTGTTATTAAGTTAGTCTCTGTCAAGCTTAACAACATTTTTATTTGACGAGTCTGATCAAATTTATCTAAAAAGCAACGAATGTCAGATTCTTCTTATGAAAAAAAAAAAAAAAAATCCAGCAGATTATAGGTCAGAATATGCAAAACCATACATTCACACGTGGGAATCTCCATGGAAAATACCCGACCCAATCCTCTGAAAGAAGAGCAAAATGACGTCACATATGACGTCACTTAATGTTTATCTCAAACGTGTGTAAGATAATAAAATTCGTATTTGCTCTATTGCATCGATAAATTCTGACTAACTATTCCACTGCAGGGCAAATAAGTTCGACTTTTAAATAAATTCGATTTTTTCATTAAGGTCTGAAACAAACAGTTCTCCAAAGTAGAACGAAAAAGAAAGATTAATTTTAATTAAAGTTCCATTACTGTAAATTAAATCAGACCGACTTTTTCAGGTCTGTTAGAGTTACCAGCATTTTCTCATTTACCCAAAATACTTTCGAAAATCTTCAACCTCGGTGTCGTTAAAACTCAGGGTCCGTATTCACCAACCATTCTTAAGAACGTTCTTAGACTTATTCTTGAAGATTTTTCAAGTTTGAAAGTAACACACCTTCTGATTGGCTAAACCAAATGGTTTAGCCAATCAGAAGGTGTGTTACTTTCAAATTTGGAAAATTTTGGAGAACAAGACCAAGAATATTCTTAAGAATGGTTGGTGAATACGGACCCAGGAGTGTGTGCACACAGGGTTAACACGATGGGCGAAAATTTCAAAACTCCTCAACATCGGAGATATTGACGTATACTATTAGGGTACACATAACTATAATCTATCACGAAACACAAAAACTTTCATTACTCAATTGTCGGACACCATTACTAAAAATAGAACACTGGTGCATGTGTATAGTATAAAACTATATACGATATAGATCTGGGGCCCGTTTTACTAGGGTAGTTACGAACAAAATTTTCGTAAGTTTTTACGTAACTCTAAAGAAAATGTGTAAGTGCGTTTTACTAGAAAAGTTCGTAACTGATTCGAGCGTAAGTTTTTGCGTAACTTTACGAACAAAAAAACCTGCCTTAACTTTTGCGTAAGTGTTGCCGATATCAGCGGGATTCGAACTAGTTAGAATAATTAAGCGAGAAACAATTGGAATAAAAATATGGATTGGCAAAGTACACAATTGGTTGAACTAGGCCATCCTGGATGACATCTCAATCTAAATAAGGCGATTGCTGCAGCTTGTGAAAACTAGTTTCTCACTGTTGCATGAAGTCCTGTTTTCAGGAAAACGAAGAAATCTTTCTGAAAATTCAGCTGTATATAAAGGAAAGCAAACGATTTAATGAATGATTTCCAAAAAGGTCCATCCCCTCTCTCTCTTTCTCTCTCTCTCTCTCTCTCTCTGTTTACCAAATGTCTCTTATAACAATGTTGAATTTTGTATTTTTTTTGTCATATATTGTTACTTAGGAAAGGGATTCTATAAGCTTTTATTAGCTTTCGTCCCAATCCATTTGTATGTTTATATGTATAATAAAATATGTTTAAACTAAGGTCACAGCACACTTTTGCGAGTATTTCATGTGTTTAGCCAGCACTAAGTTAAAGCCCAACAATGCCTTGCGAAAGTAAAAATTTCATGTTAAAGGTGATTCCACTGAAGATCGAACCCAGGATCTCTTAATTCAAAAAAGAATCCAACAATACATGAGCACCGAGCCTTGGATGACCCTGCCGATGTTGCTATTCAACAATTTTATCATTTTAAGAGATAGCAAATAATATTTTTACGTTACATCTGTACTCTATTGCTGTATATCACTAATTAGATACGACCAAGTGAGCCTTGAGTTAACCCTTAGGCTGCTAAGCGCGGCTCAAGGACATTTTGCGTACATTCTAGATCAAGATTAGACCTCAGAGACGTGCAGTCTGATCGGGATCTACACTGTCCGATAAGGAAATATCTCCCCAAATAACTTTGAAATAACAACATTTTGGTTCTTACAATCGGCTTTAAAGTTTCATTACACTTAAATAGCAGGATAAGGGTTAACGAAAGGACTAGCGATGTAGATGGTCATTCATATTCCGGAATTATCTTCACATATTTACAGGCCACAGCTCCATAGTCCACCACCAAGTCACTCAGCCAGGAACCAGAGCATATTTGGAGTACTCTATAAAATAACGCCTACTCTCCCATCCATTTCTTCAGGATATGTATATGATTGCACTGTCTATTGTAGCCTGTGTTCCATACCGACAAGTGAAATATATATTTACACTATCAAACAATGTCAGTACGCCATCATGATCACCTAAAGCCTTCGATTGGTAATTGAGAACGTGCAGTCTGATCTTTGATCAACTCTGTCCGACATTGCAAGATTTCTTCGTAGGGAAAAACTTTATACTCGTAACACTGGGATATTTAAGCTCGCAATAATCTGGTTTTTGCTGCTTGATTTAAAAAAAAAAATATATTTAGTATACTGAACAGTCTAATGGTAAAATTCGGTAACATCGGTGCTTATTTTCTTCGCAAGCTATGTAGTTAGGTACATATAGAAAACGTCGTTCCTCACTCAGACCTGAATGTAGACTTTATACTTCAACCGACAAATTTTAGGCTCTTTCAAACTGAAAGCATCTGCAGGTGACAAATCTGAGAGTGGTACAAATGAACTGACGTTCTTTGCCAGGGTAGAAAACATTGTGGAAAAAGTAGAAAATGTTGATTACCAGCCTTTTCTACTTATCCCACAATGTTTTCAAAAGACCTCTACCTCAGGGTCGTCAAAACTCAAGGCTGTGTGGTAAAGGGGTTAAAACTGAGTGTCTGTTTGAAATTGGTCGATGGAGATAAATCAAAATATAACTTTGTTATTGAAATGTCAGTTTTCATACTGATCTGTAATGGAATCGTATCTTGTATTTTCTGTGTCGTATTTATGTGTGTATTTAAAATCTTTCTCAAATTGCGGTCACATGTGCAACAGTATTTACTATCTTGGGACAAAATCCATAATTATATAGTCATTACATGGTAGCTATTTGACTAATGTGTTTACATGGCATAACAAAAGAGCGAAAAATTCCCGGACGAAAAGTGATTTGAGTGGTAATGCAAGCGACAGGAAAACGGGCTTTCTTTACAGTATTTCCATACATGCATCTATATCGCTACTGAAATAAAGATATTAATATTCCATTATCAAGTCATTTCACGCGCTGTAACTTCAGCTTTTGATAAAGCTTCATTCCTAGCGAGAAATCAGAGTGTCTGATTTATATACCTCCAATTGGAGAGTTACGAAAAGTTTACGAAAATACTTACGCAAGCTTTGTAAAACGCACACAAGAATCTCGTAACTTATGCGTAAGTGAAAACTTACGAAAAAACTTACGTAAATGTTAGTTAAACAGGGCCCTTATGTATAAATGCGCTATTTTTAGTAACAATATTCGATGATCGAGGAATGAAATTCTGATGTCCCGTGACAGACGAATGGAGTTACAAAGGCCTGTGGTAAAATGTAATGCCAATATCATGTTGCTTAGTCATGCCGTGTGGATTTCAGGTGCAACAGGTATACAGGTATAAATAAATAAACCTTTACCGAACACCCCCGAGCTTTAATGGCTCTGACGGAAAAGGTGGCGGGGGGGGGGGGGGGGCAAGAAAACATCGTGTGAAAGGTAGAATACGCTGGTAACCAGCATTATTTACTTTTCCCACAATGTTCCCTATTCCTCCAAAGACAAATATCATCATTAGAATTTTGATTTCTGCAAATGCCATCAATTTGGGCAAGTCTAACATTTCGTTGCCTGGTAAAGGGTTGAATAAATCTTACAAAGTTTAAACTGCAGTAGATCTATTGCTAGTTTCGAGCTTTTGTGTATCCAGTTTTAGCAATTTCCTTTGTCGTTTATTAGATATTAAGTTTCATTATATACGAGTCATGCTCTGTGAAAAGGGACTTAATGTCTGTACCTGCAAAGAAAGTAATCGACTTAGGTCAGCCTGCGCAGTCCGCACATGCTGGCCTGGACCGAAACTTTTCGCTATCGGTCAATTTTCTGCACGTCAAAGGACCAGTCTACCTGAGGATTCAGCCGGTTGTTATGTAAAATGGATTTAACCCTTTCCCAAACGACAAATTTTGGACTGGTCCAAATTGAAAGAGTTTGCAGACCACAATTTTAAATTTGATGAAAATGGCAGCAAGTTATCAAACAGGGTAGAAAACGCTGTGGGAAAAGGAGACATTGCTCGTTACGAGCAATTTCTCCTTTTCCCACAGTGTTTTCAAAAGACTTGTACTGCAGACACGTGAAAACCAGGGCTTGTTTGGGAAAGGGTTAAAAGACCCATAAGTCTTGCTTGGTACAATGCATTACGGAGATGCATTAAGCCTCCTTTTTGCCAGAGCGTGGCTCATATATTTCTACCGAAAAGATATTTCGTCGCACCCTTTTGAAGCGACAGGATATTGCTGTTAGATTATACTTTTCTTTTTTTTTAATTTACATTTGAGCCAAGCTCTGGCCAAAGGGGGCTCCGTGATGCGTTATAGCAAACAAATTCTCACATAATTACAGATCCTTAACCCTTTCCTAAACGACAAATTTTGGACTAGTCCAAATTGAAAGAGTTTGCAGACGATAATTTTAAATTTGATGAAAATGGCAAAAAGGTCTCTAAACGGGTAGAAAACACTGTGGGAAAAGGAGAAATTCTCGTTACGAGCAATTTCTCCTTTTCCCACAGTGTTTTCAAAAAACTTGTACTGCAGACACGTGAAAACCAGGGCTTGTTTGGGAAAGGGTTAAATACATTTTGTCTGACGATTGACTGAATCTAGGGGAAGAGTAGACTGGCACCAGTCCGTTAAATAGAGCATACTCATTTAAAAAAAAAAAAACATAAAATAAAACAGCAGAACAAATACATTCATATAATGTTCTCAAGGTATTTCAAATAAAGAGCAAGTAACAACATTATATTCCTGAGGGTGTACCTTGTTTATTAGAATGACTCAAATGCAGGGCCTGAATGCCAGGCTAGGGGAAGAGTGGTTCTTGGACATGCAGAAAATTCGCAAGTAGCAAAAAGTTTCGACCCATGTCAGCCTGCGCGGACTGCGCAGGCTGACATGAGTCGATACTGTTTTGCAGACGCATTAAGCCCCCTTTTTACAGAGCATGGCTCATAGATCATGTCTTTAACCAGTGAACCGAATACATAAAACGTAAACAGGGTGAACAAACTGAAATACCTATCATGCAGCCACCCCGTGAATCATTTCGTTTGATAATTAATTCTGTCGGCGCAGATACATGAACTCGACACCTTTTAACGGCTGAAAATACAAACTGCTGAAATCCAGAAAGACGTTTATCATATGAGCTTGGCCAAACCAGCTGAACGTGTAGATTCAAGATCAGACTGTACGTTCTGTGCACTGTGATCTTGATCTATGCCATCCGCAAAAGGCCCCCCACAATTTTTTGCCAATAATGCTGTCAAGGGTAAACCTTAGTTTAAAATAAGGACCAGCTTTAATTTTAGTTTTAACCCTTAAGCTGCTTATCGCGACCCACTGACCTTTAGCGGACAGTGTAGATCAAGATCAGACTGCACAGAACGTGCAGTCTGATCTTTGATCTACACTGTCCGATACGGTATTTTATTTCCGGTGAAATCAACTTTGAAACTGCAATGTTTGGGTTTTTAGTATTGAGTAGAAATTTGCGTTTCATTTATTCAGAAGCTTAAGTGTTAAAATTCTTTTTTCCTCCAGCGGCTGAAACTTGGATAGGCTGTACTGTGGTACATTGTCAGACTCAAAATAATATGAGCTACGCTCTGGCAAAAGGGGGCTGAAATCTTTACCAAACGACAAAGTTTTATACCTGTCCAAATTAAAAGGATTTGCAGACGACCAATCAAATGTAACTTAAAATAAGAAATTTGCCTTTCATTGGGTAGAAGACATTGTGGGAAAGGGAGAAAAGCTAGTTACCAGCACTTTCTCTTTTTCCCACAATGTTTTCAAAAGCTTTCTTTCTCAGTGTCGTTAAAACTCGGGATTGTGTGGTAAAGGGTTGCACTGTACCTATCACGCCATCACATAATTATGGATCCATAATAGCCACTGCTTTTAACAACCGACTGAATCATGAGGTAAACTGATCCTTAAGTATACAAAAAAATTGACTAATAGCGAAGAGTTTCGGCCCAGATCAGCCTGTGCGGACTGCGCAGGCTGACCTAGGTCGAAACTTTTCGCAGATGCATTAAGCCCCTTTTTCACAGAGCGTGGCCCATATACATACTTGCATATGGTGTGAATTAAGTTCGCCTTAAATCTGAACCCCCACACCACCCCATCCCAACCCAGTCTATCCTAGTTGTTTACATTTGGCCGCTAGTCGGCCTATAAACACCAACCGAACAAACAAGTATTTTTTTCCCCCACTTTTTAATCCCTATCCTGCTAAATAAGTTAAATATAACGTCCAAGACGACAGTAAAAACCCGAATAATATGGCGTACAACACACGAAAAGGGGCCTACGGACAACTGCGTAAAGTGTTGTCCCGGATTAGCCTGCGCAGTCCGCGCAGGCTAATCCGGGACAGCACTTTACGACTACATAAGATTTTTTCATACAGTAGACTTTCATGAAATAGAAAATCGCACAAAAACGGGAAGTGTCGTCTCGGATAAGTCACAGACTGCACAGGCTGATCCGGGACGACAAACTTTTACGCATATGTCCGAAGGCCCCCTTTCGTGTGTTGCACGCAATATCATTTCAAACTTATTTTTTGGAGAACAATATCTCCTTATCAGACAGTGTAGATTCAAGATCAAACCGCAAGTTCTGTGCAGTCAGATCTTGATCTGCACTGTCTGCAAAAGGTGGGTGAGTCGCGCTTAGCAGTTTAAGAGTTAAGAAGATCGTTTTTTTAATGTTTTATGTCGCTTCCAACAATATTTCAGAGAAGTCACGTTGACACGCCCTTTATTTCTTTTCCAATTATAGTTTGTAACTGCTAGACTAGAGTTTTACAGTATCTTCCCAGCAAACTTTTACACGCTACCAGCTGGGTTCGAACTGAGAAGCCCAGTCGGGTAGTTTCGTGGTTAGCGTATCTGACTCGTGGCCTGCTGGTTGTGGGTTCGATACCCAGTTGAGGCAAACTTCCCGCGATTTTTCGCCTCTCACCTCTGATTCATGTGTGAAAAGTAGTCAGTGACTTGGAAAGAAAGTTGTGTCAATACTGGTGCGAGAAAGCAAGGAAACACATGCGTAGGTGCACTGACCGCCGTTATATGACCCAACTTGTTAAAACAAACAAACAAATCGAACTGAGAACCTCTTGATTCAAGAAACTATAGCCTGAAGCTACGGAGGCCCAAAGAAAACTTTAGTGTTAGTTAAAACCCTTTACTTCACAATGACGCCTTTTAACGCCCCTGGGAAAGAGGTCTTTTGAAAACATTGTGGGAAAAGGAGAAAATGCTGGTAACCAGCATTTTCTCCTTTTCCCACAATGTTTTCTATCCTATCAAATAAAAATTGCACCATTTGAGCCACACTGAAATTGTCGTCTGCAAATGCTTTCAATTTGGACAAGGCTAAATTTTTGTCGTCTGGTAAAGGGTTAAAGAAGTGACAGCAGAATGGGACCAGGGTCCAGCGTGGCTCAGTGGTAAAATGTAGGACTCGTAACCTGGAAGCCCTGGGTTCAAGCCTCACTGGAAGCACTGGGTTTTTCGTGGGAGTACCCTTGGGCAAGAAACTTCAGAGTCCTAGCCTGGCACTGATGAAACCCAGGACATACATGAATATGTGAGCTGTCGCCGTGATATGACTGAAATAATGTCGAAAGCGGCGTAAAACACTAAACAATCAATCAATCGATCAATCAACACAGTAAGAACAGTTTCTTCTTTTCCCACAATGTTTAATTTTTTTAAACGTCTCGTGATACGGCTATTATTTTCTTTCTTCGGTTTACTCCTATTTATGTCTTGCTATCTGTTATGGGGGTGTCTTAACCTCTATCCTGCTAAATAAGTGAAATGAAACTTCCAAGTCGATTAGTAAAGTCCATATTTTTTTCTATTTCAATGGTATTTTAGGGGAAAAATAACTCCTTATCGGAGAGTGTAGATCCAAGATCAGACTGCACGTTCTGTGCAGTCTGATCTTGATCTACACTGTCCGCGAGAGGTCCTGGAGTCTCGCAAAGCAGCCTAAAGTTTAAATTCAGGTTCAACAGGATGATTTTTCAATCACAAAAGAAATCTGCAGGTAGTATCTTCACGGTCTACAGTTTCAGTGTTAAAGCCGGGTCAAAACGATAATAACATTTGCGATGTTTACATCAGTTAATTTTCATTTGACCTTGTGAGAGAGTTTTACTGTAGTAAAACGGGTGAAAGAGCGTACACCCAGGCTCTTCTTTTTAACCCTTTCAGTGCCAAATAAAGCAGCACGACCTCTTTTGATGGTTGAGGGGGAAAAAAGATTAGAAAAGATTTAACAAGCGGACAGTATAGGTCCAAGATCAGACTGCACGTTCTTTGTTCTGCAAAAGCCCATAGCTCAAAGCCCATGTTTTTTTGTTTTTTTGCCTATTGTGCTGAAAGGTTAAACTGTTTAAGCACCAAATTTACTGACAGCCTTGTGCAGAACGCACCAAGGATGTCACAAAAAAAAGGGAAAGAATCTCTTATTTCCATTGTGGTCCTTAAAGTGTTGACGGTCCGATATGGGGAATCATGAGAATGAAATATTTCAACAGACAAACATTTGATCTATGCTAAACGCTTAACTCTTTACCATACAATCCCGAGTTTTAACGAGGGCCTAACATAATGGACTTTTGAAAACATAGTAGGAAAAGGAGAAAATGCTGGTAACCAGCATTTTCTCCTTTTCCTACAATGTTTTCTACCCCCATCAAAAACAAATTCCATCATTTAATCCACATGTAAATTGTCGTCTGTAAATGCTTTCAATTTGGACCAGTCTAAAATTTTGTCGTTTGGTAAAGAGTGAAGTAAATCACAGGAAGGCTGGATACTATTTTAGGAAACTGACAAATCACAGGGATGCTTGTATATATCACATTTAGGACTTGAGTGTCACATTCTAGGACTCGATAACCACGAAATATTAATATTTGAATTAAAGCAGACAACAAAGATTCAAAACCAGGCTGCATATACTGAATCCAAACAATAAAGGGCAGGTAACCCTAAAAAACTTTGACACAGTTACGTCCCTTTTTCTAAGATTTTTTTTTTTTTCACTGACAAATGCAACCGAGCGTTTGTTTGAAATAAAAAAAAAGTAAAGGTTCTTGAACGAGATAAGCTTTTTTATCGAATTCTTTTAACCCTTACGCTGCTATGCGCGACTCACAGACCTATTGCGGACAGCGTAGATCAAGATCAGACTGCACATAATTTGCAGTCTGGGTCCGTATTCACCATTCTTAAGAACATTCTTAGTCTTATTCTCCAACATTTTCTGGATTTGAAAGTAACACAACTTCTGATTGGCTAAACCAAATGGTTTAGCCAATCAGAAGTTGTGTTACTTTTAAATTTGGACAATCTTGCAGAATAAGACTAGGAATATTCTTAAGAATGGTTGGTGAATACGGACCCATATGTCTATATATACCAAAAATAGCTTTGGAAACGGAAAATTTGGGTTTTTACTATTGACAACAAAGTCTCATTTTAGTTATTTAGCAGGATTAGGGTTGAATCAGCCATAAACAACTAAAATGTAAATAAACATGCAATCTTTCACTGCAATAACAAGTGGTTTATGACGACAGACGAATCGATATCGGCGGGTACACAGTTAATTGTGTCATGCTCTCTGAAAATGGGGCTTAATCCATCTACAAAAAAGGTGTGGAAACGTTTTGCTTTTGGTCAATTTCTACATGTCAAAGGACCATTCTACTTCATGATTTAGTCAGTCGTTAGACAAAATTGATTTTATGGATCCATAATTATGTGATGACTTGCTGGGTACAGTGCATGAGATGCATTAGACCCCCTTTTGCCAGAGCATTGCTCATTTACGTTTAACTCTTTAACTCGGCAAAAGCAAGTTTTTTCTAACGTCATAGATCAAGGTCAGACTGCAAAGAGCGTACTGTTTGATCTTGGATTTACACCGTCCGTTACTTTGCTCAGTCAAGCTTTTAGAAAAAAGAAAAGTCAATTTTTCAGAAGAGTTTACGAATTTTCGGCCGTCGGAAATTTTTTTTTTTTTTTATTTGGTACCGAAGAAATTCAATAAACTGCAGCACAATTCATACCATGCTATACAACCAATATAAAAAATGATCCACGCTCTGACAAAAGGGGACTTAATGCATCTCCGTAATGCATTATACCAAGCAAGACATCACATAAAAGCCACTTTTTTTTTAAATTCTCGTAATCGACTTCATCATGAGATACATTGGTCCTTGGACATACAGGAAATTGACCAATAGCGAAAAGTTTCGGCCCTGGTCAGCCTGCGCGGACTGCGCAGGCTGACCTGGGTCGATACTTTTCGCAGATGCATTAAGCACCCTTTTCCCAGAGCATGTCTCAAATGTTTTTGTTGACAAAGTATGATCTTTTATGCACATTACTTCAAAATTTCGTGAGAATTTGTAACACTTGTTTTGGTCCGTTACACAATGGCTGATCATTTTCACTTTATTCATCTAGGCAGTATTATGGTTCAAGATACATCACTACAGCCAGAGATAAAACTTGATAGTGTGTAGAATTGTTTCGAATTTATTCAGCTGAGTAGACATAGATAAATTACCGGTACATATGGTGTAAGGGATAGAGGAAGTCGAGGGATTTGTCTTCGATTTAAAACCGGAAACGACCACATTGATTTCTTTAATGGCCTCCAGAAAATATTATGCTTTTTCGATCATTCGTAATCTGTGCAACCTTGGGGCAATATTTGGCATGAAGATTCAAAAATGATTATAGGTTCATAAAATAAAGATGAAATGGGTTAGAAACTTGCTGAACACGAGTATAGATGTTTCTTTAAGATTACTTGAACATAGAATTACGGGTGATCGACATTATAACTATCTCAATTCTTCTTCTTCTTCTTCTTCTTCTTCTTCTAATGTAACCTCCGGGCATTAGAGCAAATATTTCTTTTTTATCCTGTCACCTCCTATAAATTCCGTCGTATAACAGGGAGTCATATAAACTTGGTGATATACGGTCACTTGACCACGTGACTATGTTTATTATGTCAGTTGGTCACGTGATCAAGGTTTATTAGGCTAGATGGTCATGTGACCAGCCGGAACTCCTTTTTTAGGTGCCGGTACACGAAATCAATATTTCAAAGTAAAATTATCGCTTAAAATTCGATGCACATGTTGATTTTTCTTATTATTTAAAATAAATTAGAATTCTTCGCCACAACATTCTTCCGAGGGTTTACGTCACGTTTATGACGTAGTCAATATTATTCATTACGTCATTATTACAGCTGCATACCAAAAGCGCTTTGCAGAGTTCGCCATACAAGTGTGTTTTTTTTCATAGTCGGATTTATGTTTGTAAATGTGTAACAGGATAAACAGAATAGTGTCGTGGAAAATTTGAAGAATAGACAGTAGTGTCTTTGATTCCAGGAACTTTTGTCAGGCTCGGCTCGGGAATTTTATGGTATCAGTACCATAAGATATTGAATAAAAGGTACCGTCTTTGTATCATGTCTGCTTTTTGTTTTGTTTTGTTCATTTACAGTGCGTGACAGGATAAATAGAATAGATGGTTGGTGTCTTGGATGGGTTAAGTTTTTCGGGCTCGGCTCCGGAAATTATCCGGTTCGCCTTCGGCTCACCAGATAAATTCCTCCGCCTTGCCCGATAAACTTAACCCATCCAAGACACCAACCATCTATTCTCTATTTAACCCTCATCCTGCTAAATAAATAAATTGAAACGTTCAAGCCGATAGTAAAAAACCAAATGTTGCTACTTGAAAACTGTTTGGGGAGGGGGAGATCTCTTAACCGGACAGTGTAGATCAAAGATCAGACTGCACGTTGTGCAGTCTGATCTTAATCTACACTGTCCGCAAAAGGAGCTTGAGTAGCGCTTAGCAGCCTACGGGTTAAAAAAAAAACCTCACCTACGAGTGTAATTACCTAACTGGAAAAAAAAAAACGTCAGAAATGAAACATCAAAAAGCAAGTCCTAGGTTCTAAGTGCCTTTCGAATATGGTATTGTAAATTTAATTGAATATCCCACACATTCTCTATCAGCCATGCTCTGGCAAAAGGGGGCTTAAGGCATCTCCGTAATGCGTTATACCAAGCGAAGCATCACATAATCATGGATCCATAAAATCCATTTAGTCTGACAGCTGACTGGGTATAGGGGTAGAGTGGTCCTTGGAAACGTAAAGACACAGGGTTTTTTAGTTAAGAACTTTAGATCGTGTCACAGTCATCACACAGTCCTGCAACTGAGCAAAGTTGGACCGTGATAGACAGGGTTCAAATTTTGTCTTGATCGTGAAAAACATCGGACAATTCCTAGGGGCATCATTAGGGGCCAGTGGTACAGTGAAGGGCTCGTGTCCTGGAGACCCTGGGCTCGAGCCTCACTAGAAGCACTGGGCTTTTCGTGTGAGTGCCCTTGTTTCAGACCTAGTACCGGTGAAACGCAGGATGAATATGAATATGTGAGCTGTCGCCGTGATATGACTGAGATAATGTTGAAAGCGGCGTAAAACACTATTCAATAAATCAATAAACCAACCAACCAACCAAACAACCAACTAACCAACAAAACAACCAGCCAGCCATCCGACCGACCGACCGATCGACAGACCGACCGACCGACCGACCGACCGGTCGGTCCGTTGGCATCTTGAGCCAATGTGTTGCCTTTTGCCGTCATTGTACTTTATTTCTGCTGTTGAGTGGCTTTCGTTTAATGTTCGGAGCTAACTTCGCATGGAATTAAAACTACACTTTGGTGTCGCTATAAGTATGCTGCCATTTTCAATGAATCTGATTGGTCAGTACTATATTTAGCAGCCAACCGTTGTTATTTCGAAAAGAAAAAAAAAACGATGGCTAGCATTGACTGACCAATCATGTTCGTCCAATACAATAAGCGCGTTATATGGCCTTTTCCACTACTGTTCAGAGATATGTGGAAAATACGGACACATGACTTGGGTCATGTTCGGAAGCATTCGGCAAACCTCGGTTGATTCGTTGATCAAATTCCTCCGCTGTATTGCGATGGGTGATATGCATTTACACGTTAAGTTTCTGTACCGGAAGTACACCACTTTACCGTTCTTACAATTGTAAGGTTCCACTTAAAAAAACAGAAAGGAAACACGACTCACAATTTTCTGTTGAAATCTTTCTAAATACAGTTTCGATGACAAACAGTTTGTAGGCCTACATTCAGTTTTAAACATGGTTTGAAAACCCTTGAGCTGGTAAGCGCGACTCACTGACCTTTTACGGACAGTGTAGATCAAGATCAGACTGCACAAAACGTGCAGTCTGATCTTTGATCTACACTGTCCGATGCTGCATTTTCTTTTCGTTGAAATCAACATTGATACCGCAATATTTGGGCTGTTTACTACTGAATGGAAAGTTTCGTTTCATTTACATGTATCTAGCAGTTTAAATGTTAAGTTCAGTGGCAGCCTTCGCATACAGATTGACAGATTTGAGTAACTTCATCGTGGTGGTTGATGTCGTTGCTAATTAAGAGGCACCACCATGTTTAAGATCACGTAATTGACACGTATTGGAAACCTCCCTCATACGGGTAAAATGTAGTTACGGAATCGGCCGACTTGTGACGAGTGGTTCGGAATGTAATACTGTTGAACACCTTGTTTTTTATATTAGATCATAGAGGGCGAAATTGCACAAAGAACCCTATTTTGCAGACCCGGATGTAGAGTTGTTGACATACATATACCTGCCCGATTCTATTTGGTTTCTTTATCTCGACGTGTAGTAAATAGATAAAATTTTTATCTGAGTGTTAGGTTGTTTATTATGTAAATATTTTGAGGAATGGCTTTGTTGACATAACGCCATCTTACAACATGTAAATCCAAAATCGATTGTATCTTTGAATAAAACTGGTATATCTTCTATATGAGCCATATGAAAAGGTAGTTTAATGCATCTGGAAAAAAAGGAACGACCCACATCAGCCTGCGCAGTCCGTCCAAGCTCACCTGGGTCGAAAGTTTTTGCTATCGGTCAATTTTCTCCGTGTAAAAGGACCGGTCTACGGCATAATTCAGACTGATGCTAGACAAAATAGATTTTATTGATCCATAATTATGAGTTCATGCAGGTTTCGACCCAACGTAACTCAGCTGGTAACGGAGTGGACTTAAAATAATTACAATGAAATAGTATAGAGGTACGAGTCAGCGGGGACCGTCAATATCGACCTCTTATAAAGCGATTTGTCGTTACATCCTATATCGTTATAAGTGGTATTTACCATACAGAGGTTTTGAGATAAAATTTCAGCTCGGCTCGGTCAAACTCCCGCCCCCCATTCCCTCTTTTGCTCCCTCCTCAATGAAAAAAGTCATTACTATGTGCATCATTTACTCCTGACCTGTGAACATTATGCATAAAGCATATGACCCATGCTAGGGCAAAAAAAAAAAAAACGCGGGGGGGGGGGTTTAACCCTTTCCCAAACAAACCCTGGTTTTCGCGTGTCTGCAGTACAAGTCTTTTGAAAACACTGTGGGAAAAGGAGAAATTGCTCGTAACGAGCAATTTCTCCTTTTCCCACAGTGTTTTCTACCCTTTTTGATAACTTTCTGCCATTTTCATCAAATTTAGAATTGTCGTCTGCAAACTCTTTCAATTTGGACCAGTCCAAAATTTGTCGTTTGGGAAAGGTTTAATGCATCTCCGTAATACGTTATACCGAGCAAGTCGTCACATTACATAATTATCATTTATGTATCCGTAAAATCCACTTTGTCCACAACCAACTATTTTATCAGGTAGATGGTCCTTTGACATGCAGAAAATTGACCAAAAGCAGAAAGCTTCGATACAGGTCGATACCTTTTGCAGCTGCGTTAAACCCTCTTTTCATACAGCACGGTTCATTTAGATGGGAAAGAAGGCCGTGGCTGGAGAACAGTGCTCTGTTCGGATCACATACGTTGTTGTTTTATGATTGTACCTTTTTTTTTCAGTTCTTTTGATAGTGTTCACAGCCGAGCTCCGTAGCTCAGTCGGTAGCGTACAGGACTTGAGAACAGGAGGTCGCTGGTTCGATCCCCGGCTCGACCAATTTCTTTCCGAGGATTGATGATAGTCATTGCGACAGGATTCATTCCTCTCCCACCGCTGACCATTGTTTCGACAATGGCTATGTGGGAAAGCAGCCAGTGGCTTGGAAAGAATATTGTGCTGAGGACTGGTAAGAAGAAACTCCAGGAAAGTATGGATAGGTGCACTGGCCGCCGCGATATAACTGAAATAATGTTGAAAACGGCGTTAAACACTATACAATCAAATTTGATAGTGTTCACCAGCGTATTGGCTATGTTGTTATATTTAATGCCAAATCAAGGTTGTTACGTTGATTGGTCAAATGGTATTTGAAGCCGCTTTCAACATTATTTAGTCATATCACGGCTACAGCTTACACTTTCATGTATGTTCTGGTTTCATCAGTACTATCAGGCTTATGAAGTGCCTTGCCCGAGGACACTCCCACGAAAAACCAGTGCTTAAAAAGATGCTCGAACCCGAGGCCTCCTTGTTACGAGTCCTACACTCTGCCACTGAGCCACGCAGGACCCCGTTATGCTATGTTATGTTATGTTACGTTACGCTACGCTACGCTTAGTCTAATACTCCGCCGTACTTCAAGAGTACGTCAGGAAGAGCGCAATAATGGCGCTTGATAATTTGCAGAGGTAAGGCGATATTGTTATTTCACCTGATCAACTCGGACCATAGGCTGACTTAAAAACAGACCGGCTGCAATAAAGTAAAGGCAGCGAGTCTTTTTAATTGTCATCCTTATTTAGCGAGAAAAACTACATATCAGAAATACTTTAAGTATCCGAAATGTCAATGGACCTATATAGTATCCGAAAATAGGGTTACTCTTAAAAATGATTCAGAGTCCAATTTATAATTAAACCATACCTCAACAGCACAATTTTCGATTCGGTAATGTATATTTTGTACAAAATTGATCTCATATTATACACTAATCAAACTGGATCACATTAAATTGGGAAGAGCACAAAAGATGTTGGGCTACTCTTGAGGCCCCCACGGAGGCCGCCATTTTTGCGCTTTGCCTGACCCGATAACGTAGTGTTAGGGGCAGGCAATCCAGACTACGCAACGCTAGGTTGCGTTGCTTATGTGTTGTCGTGTTATAAAAAAAACATGCCTCAGTGAATATTATAAATAATATATTACATTCCATAATATTCAAAAACAAATAAATTATTCTGAATTCTATTTAGTGTTTTAAAGGCTACGTGGCGGCCAAAAGTAAACACGCGGATGTTAAAATACATTTACATTTAAATCACATCATGTAAGGAATGGAAATTATTTTGAAGATGACAATCTTTTATTCAACGTATACCAGGGTCAGTATTCACGAACCATTCTTGAGAACATTTTCAGTCTTATTCTCAATAATTTTCTAAATTTGACAGTAACACAACTTCTGATTAGCTAAACCAAATGGTTTAGCCAATCAGAAGTTGTGTTTCTTTTAACTTTAGAAAATCTTGGAGAATAAGACTGAAAATGTCCTTAAGAATGGTTGGTGAACACAGAACCAGGTATTAGTCACCGGCAGAAAAACGAATTTTAATTCTAGGTAAAAGTTGCCAGATCGCTCTATCTTTTGTTTACATTTTACCTGATTTTAAAATGTGCTTATATTCGAATGACACAATATCGCCGTCTGAGTATAAGTTACATAAATGGGCCAGGCTCTGTGTGAAAGGGTGCTTATTGCATCTGCAGAAAGTATCGGCCCATGTCAGCCTGCGCAGTCCGCGCAGGCTGACATGGGTCGAAACTTTCTGCTATGGTTAAAATTTTCGCCATGTCCATGGACATTCTACCCCCAAGGTTCAGTGGGTTGAGAGACAAAATGGATTTTTTTGATCTATAATAGCATTAAGACTTGCTCCGTATAATCCATCACGGAGACGCATTAAACTCCCCTTTTGCCAGAGCTCGACTCAAATACATTTAATGTTCTTTAACCCCTAGAGCCCTGAATAAACCCAACAGGTATTTTCAGTCGAAAAATGAGGTCTAATGAAGTGCAGTTCAGTGGTTGCTTTTGTCGTCAATGTTTGAGTATAAGGGACAGTGTAGATCAATGATCAGACAACATGTTTTGTGCAGTCTGATCTTGATCTACACTAACCTCAAAGGCCAATATTGTCTGACTGTGAAAGGTGCTCGAAGGGTTAATGTAAACTTATGAAATATTCATGGCTTATCCCCGAGGATGATTGAGTCACTTTAACTCTGTACCAAACGACAAAATTTTGGACTCGACCAAATTGAAAGAATTTGCAGACGACAATTTAAACATAGATCAAATGATGATTTCTGTATTCGATAGGGTAGAAAACATTGTGGGAAAAGGAGAAAATGCTGGTTACCAGCATTTTCTCCTTTTCCAACAATGTTTTCAAAAGCCTTATTCCTCATGGTCGTTAAAACTCGGGATTGTGGAGCAAAGGGCTAAACGCTTTTTCCCGGTAACTTTACCTCTGCTTTTGAGGACAGTATCGATACACGATCAGACTGCACAGAACGTACAGACTGATCTGTGATCTTCATTTACTGGCAGTTTTTAAGGCATTCTCTGTCCAAAATAGGACAGTAGTTAATGTAAGAAAAGTGTCTTTGTCACAAATTTTGATTATCTTAAGTTTATGAATTTATAAATGTATTCATTATCTTCTTAACCAGTTACCACACATTCCCGAGTTTTAACGACCTGGGTCCGTTTTCACCGACCATTCTTAAGAATGTTCTTTGTCTTGTTCTTCATAATTTTCTAATTTTCTACATTTGAAAGTAACACAACTCCTGATTGGCTAAACCAAATGGTTTAGCCAATCAGGAGTTGTGTTACTCTCAAATGTAGAAAATCTTGGAGAATAAGACTAAGAATATTCTTAAGAATGGTTGGTAATTACGGACCCTGGACGGAGAAGGCTTTTGAAAATATTGTGGGAAAAGAGAGAGAAAAAAAAAAACTTGTGTTACCAGCATTTTCTTCTTTTCCCACAATGTTTTCTACCCTATCAGAGACAGATATCATCATTTTAGCTACATTTATTTTGTCGTCTTCAAATGCTTTCAATTTTGTCAAGTCAAAAGTTTTGTAGTCTGGTAAAGAGTTCAGGAAAAAAAAAAACGGTGGGCTACCTTGAAACCAACCTTGTAAAATTTAGAAAGTCAGTATCGGGTAATACTTAATCGATGAATGAAGAGTATGTGAATACATTGTTGCAAAAGGAGAAATTATTCGTCACAAGCATTTTTTCCTTTCACAACAATATTTTCAAAATGTGTTCCTGCTGCGTGAACCCAAAGGTTGAAACCAGACATTAACCCTTAAACTGCTAATCGCGATTCACTGACCTTTTACAGACAGTGTAGATCAAGATCAGACTGCACACAACGTGCAGTCTGATCTTGGATCTACTCTGTCCGATAAGGCTATATCTTTCTCCAAAAGAAATAAGTTTTAAATAACGTTATTCGGGTTTGTATTATCGACTTGAAAGTTTTATTTAACTCATTTAGTAGAATAAGGTCTAATATCAACAGGTATAACTCGAGGTACATGTATATTATTTTCATGTTACGTTTATCAGTCAGTATTCACTTTTCGACAAAACGCCCATCATGTTTCATTCCGAGAAACTTCTCCTTTTGCCAAAATGTTTTCAAATGTGGTCTACTGTAGGAAATGAGTAACGGTTAATCCCTTTCCCAAACAACAAAATTTTCGTCTCGTCAAAACTGAAAGTATCTTTGGATGAAAAATTTGAAATTGAAACTAAATCAAAGAGAGGTTCTCTGACACGGCTAGAAAACATTGTGGGAAAAGGAGAAAATGCTGGTTACCAGCATTTTCTCCTTTTCCCGCAATGTTTTCAAAAGGGTTCTTCTTCAAAGGTCGATAAAACACAGGATTGTTTTGGTTGAAGTGTTGACCACAGGTAGGTATTTATCACGTTACGTGTATCAGTTTGTTCACACTTTTCGTCCAACCCTCCGTCATATTTCGTCACTAACAACTTCTCCTTTGACCACATTGTTTTGCAAAAATTGGTCTGTGGTTAGAAATAAAATGCCAGTCGAGAAAAATAAGTGAGAACTAACCCTTTACCATACATAATGAGTTTTGATAACCCTAGTGAAGAAGGCTACTGAAAACATTGCGGGAAAAGGAGAAACTGCTGGAAACCACAATGTTTTCTAGCATTTAACCCTTCACCACACAATTACAATTTTAAACGAACCTAAAAGATAAGGCCTTCGGCAACATTCTGGGAAAAGGCAAAAATTCCTATAACCAACATTTCTCTCATTTTTTACCCTACAATATTTCCTGCCGTATCAAAGATAGAAATTATCATTTGAGCTGCATGTTATTTGTCGTCTGCGAGTACTTTTAATTTGGTCCAGTGTAAAATTTTGTCGTTTGGTAAAGAGTCAAAATGCAAACTCCATCAACTGAGCAATATATTCAGCGTAAATTTGTTTGATTGTTTCTTTTTTGTTCGTTCTTTCGTTCGTTCGTTAGCTTTTAACATCATTTTAGTTACATAGCGGTAGCCACTGCACCTATCCATGCTTTTCTGGAATTTTAGGCGTTGTTTAAACGCCCAAAATTGCACCTTTTTAATGAAAGTTACCGTACAGGTAACACGATTGCAAAGAAAAATATATATGAGCCATGCTCTGGCAAATGGGGGGGGGGGGGTTTAATGGATCTCTGTGATCCATGATACCAAGCAAGTCATCACATAATTATGGATCCATAAAATCCATACTGTCAAACAGCCGGCTTTATTGAGGCAGAGGGTCCTTGGATATGTAGAAAATGTACTAAAAGCAAAAAGTTTCGATCCATGTCAGCCTGCGCGGACTGCGCAGGCTGACATGGATCGATACTTTTTGCAGATGCATTAAGCCCCTTTTTCACAAAGCATGGCTCATATCTAGTTGTATTTATCGGTATTTTACCAGAAATTTTGAAAAATGGCAAAAAGAGCTAAAGGGACAGCTTTAAACCCTCTTTCACCGGAGCAGCGCTCATACTTTTCTCGTTGTAAACTGTTGGTGGACGGGACTTGCCAAACGGCATTTTACTTTCCTTCAAGTTTGATATTACTCAATTATCACGCACTTTATCGCGATATTATCGCGATAAGTTTAGCCAGTACGCTATCTTCATCGTGCTGATTTCACCCCTTACTACACAATCCCAGGTTTTAACGACCCTGACGGCGAAGGCTAGGGAAAACATTGTGAGAAAAGGAGAAAATGCTGGTAACCAGCATTTTCTCCTTTTCCCACAATGTTTTATATCCTTTCACTTACAGATTCTATCATTAGAGCCACATTTGTCAACTGCAAGGACCAGTCCAAAATTTTGTCGTTTTGTAAAGGGTTAATTCTTTACTAAACAATCCCATGTTTTAACGAACCTGGGGAAGAAGCCTTTTGAAAACATTGTGGGAGAGGGAGAAAATGCTGGTGACCAGCATTTTCTCCTTTCACACAATGTTTTCTGCCCTTTCAATGTCCGGTTTCATCAACTCAGCCGCATTTAATTTGTCGTCTGCAACAGCTTTGAATTTGAACGATTGTAAAATTTTGTCGTTTGGTACAGGGTTAACGATGACACTGCCTTATCGACGCTGTTACCCTTCACCAGATGACATTATCTTCGACATGTCCAAATTGAAAGCATTTGCAGACGACATTTTAAACGTAAATCTAAATTAACGGACTTTTCTCGGAAGTGTTAGAAAAACAATGCTGGAAAAAAGAGAAAAATGCTGTATACATCTGCCTAAAAATTTTAGACTTGTCCAAATTTACCGGACGACAAGATTTTTGACATGTCCAAATTGAAAGCATTTGCAGACGACAATTTAAACGGGGTTAAAATGATGAGAGTTGTCTCAGAAGTGTTAGAAAAACTTTTGATGGAGTACAATCCAAATTGAAAGCATTTGCATATGACAAATTCATTGAGGTTCACATTAATTGCTTTGCGTTTGAAGGTTAGAAAACAGTGTTGGAAAAGGGGAAAATGCTGGTTATCAGCATTTTCTCCTTTTCCAATAATGATTTCAAAGAGATTTTTCATTCAGGTCGTTAATATACGGGATTGTGTGGTAAAGGGTTTACAGCCATTAAACATATCCGTTTCATTTTTGCGAGTCTAAACTTTCAACCGAGGCATAATTATTCAAATCTGACTTTTTACAGATGTAAAACGTCTATCCAAAACACTGGTTTTTTTTTTTCTCGTGACTATATTACAGAATATGAAATTCCGTTCAAAACGTGATTATTTAACCCATAGGCTGCTAAGCGCGACTCAAGGGCCTTTTGCGGACAACGTAGACTTGATCAGAATACACAGAACGTGCAGTAATGCATTTTTGAATTATAAATCTAGATTGCTGATCTTTCTTACTTCTGGGTCCGTATTCACCAACCATTCTTAAGACCGTTCTCCGTCTTTTTCTCCAGAATTTTCCAAATTTGAAAGTAACACACCTTCTGATTGGCTAAACCATTTGGTTTAGCCAATCAGAAGGTGTGTTACTTTCAAATGAACACACGAACCCTCTAACAATACTACGAATATGAATACGAACCCTCAAACAATACTATCCATCCTAGTTTTAAAAGTCTTAACATAACTGTGGTGATTTTTTTTTGTCATTTCGTTATGAAATAAAAACGTATAAATGTCATCGTCGAAATATAGAACAAAGAAATTTAACTGCCTGACCCGTGTTAAAAGTAAATGTGTATCAATCACTCATATTAGGGCGTCAAACTTTTTCAGCGTAACAAACCATGTACTTCAATTTGTTTGTATAGCCCTTTACCAAACGACAAAATTTTAGACTAGTCCAAATCGAAAGCATTTGCAGTCGACAAAATAAATGTGACTCAAAAATTGAAATTTGTTTTGGGAAGGTTAGAAAACATTGTGGGAAAAGGAGAAAATGCTGGTTACCAGCATTTTCTCCTTTTCCCACAATGTTTTCCAAACGCTTTTCATTCAGGGTCGTTAAAACCTGTGATTGTGTGGTAAAAAGATAGGAGTTTAACGCCATTTTAACAGCTTAGGTCATTTCACGGTGGTCAGTGCGCCTACTCATGTGTTTTCTGATTTTCTCACATCAGTACTGAAACAACTTTCTCTCTAAGCCACTGTCTACTTTTCTCACGCGCATCAGAAGTAAGAGTCGAAAAATCGCCGGAAAGAAACTTTGCCTACCCGGGTATCGAAACGGCTACCAGCAGGATAGGAGCCAGATACGGTAATTACTAAGCTACCCGGCCGGGCTCAACAATGCTTCAAGGAATACTTCTGTAATTTAAGCAGGGCTATAACCCTCTTTACACTTAATTCTCTATCAGTCAACAAAGTTTTAAACCTGTCCAAATTGAAAGCGTTTGCAGACGACAATTCTAATGAGGCTAAAATGATAGGATTTGTCTCTAAAAAGATAGACAACATTGTGGGAAAAGGAGAAAATGCTGGTCACCAGCATTTTCTCCTTTTCTCTACATGTTTTCAAAAAGCCTCCATCCCAAGGGGGATTAAAATACGGGATTGGTCTGACGTACCATACCAAGCAAGTGATAATTTAACCCTTAAGCTGCTAAGCGCGACTCGCAGACCTTTTGCGGACAGTGTAGATCAAGATCAGACTGCACAGAACGTGCAGTCTGATCTTGGATCTACACTGTCCGATATGGAGATATTTTCCCCCTTCAAAATACCACGAAACAGCAAAACTTGGGTTTCTAAAATCGACTTAAAAATTTCGTTTCATTTGTATAGCTGCTTACCTCATTACTACACGTCCTAATCTTAGTCAGGTCCGAATTGAAAGCATTTGCAGACGAAATTTTAAATGTAGTTAAAATGATGAAATTTGTCTTCAATAGAGTAGAAAACATTGTGGGAAAAGGAGAAAATGCTGGTAACCAGCATTTTCTCCTTTTCCCACAATGTTTTCAAAAGGCTTCTTCCTCAGGGTCTTTAAAACTTTAAAATTGTGTGGTAAAGAGTTAAGGGTTAATTATGGGCCCATAAATGCAGTTTGTCTGACAACCGACAAAGTCTTGAGATAGAATGGTCCCTGCACAAACACAAAAAGGTATGAATTCCAAAAAGTTTCGACCTATTGTCAGTCCGCGCAGGTTGACATGGGTCGAAACTTTTTGCAGATGCGTTGACTAAAATTTTGTCGTCTGCATGCCGGTTGGTTTCAGGCCGAGCCCGGTAGCGAAATCATTAGCATACAGGGCTTGAAACCAGGGGATCGCTTGTTTGAATCCCGAGCTCGGCCAGTTTCTTTCTGATGATCGATTATAGTCGTTGCGACAGGATTCCTTCCGTTCTCTCACCGCCCATCATTGTTTCAAAGAAGAATTCAAAGTTCAGTCTGAAGTTTGTACGGCTGTTGTGAAATCTTAACCCTTTAACAAAACGATCCCCCATTTTATTAACCCGGAAGAGAAGACAAAAATGGCTTTTCAAAACACTATTCAAAAAAAAAAAAATGCTGGTTAACAGCATTAAAAAAAAAAATTGTCCATTTCCCACTATGATATCTGAAATTTTAAAAACTCTCAACATTTTTGTCACATTTAATTTGTTGTCTGCCAGTGTTCTCTGTTTGGTCTAAAATTGAGTATAGACTTAAAAACGGACCGTGCACTGGATAATGTACAAGATCAAGAAATCAATAATAGAATGCAGACCAAATCAAAATATTAGTAAAAGAAAAAGAATGACATACCCAAATTCCAACTAAGATTACAGCTGCAAAATATCCAAGAATCACTAACACGTCTCCCCAGTGTAAATTATCCTTTTCAATAGCCATTTTCGGCGATGTTTTTCTTAAATCCAATTTAGGTTTGATACGCCTTTAAACCCGCAATACACTTAAATATGGTTTACATGCGTTTGAGCTTGGAGTTAGTGAAGCGAATCGCAAGGTGTCTGTGACCTAATTACGCTTACCGCCATAATTGACTCATTCCCTATTGCAGTCCACTTTTTTTTTCGCGTTTTGGAGCAGAAAATTTTTGAAAACATTGTGGCATCAAGTGAAATTCACGAGCAATTTCATTTCACGCCACAATCTTACCACCTGTTGCAGTCCACGGTTTTCTTTCGCATTTTTGAGCCGACGACTTTTGAAAACATTTTGGTAAAAAGAGAAATTACTCGTCACAAGCAATTTCACTTTTCGCCACAATGTTTTCACTTAAGCTACAAAATTTTCTCTTGAAACATAATGTTTTCACTTGAGATATTGAGCTTATTTCATGTTTATTACTCATAATCATAAAATTATTGAAAGCACGATTATAATTATGAAAAAATGAAATTTAGGACAGGTATATTTTCTAACTAAATACAGACGGTGTAAACATTGTGTTAGATGGAGAGTGTAGAAACAGATGATATAACGACACCGTGTTAGGTGGATTGAATGGTGCTTTACGTCGCTTTCAACATTGTTTCAGTCATATCACGGCGACAGCTCACAAATTCATCTGTTTCCTGGGCTTCACCAGTACTAGGCTTGGGCTCTGAAGTGTCTTGCCCAAGGACACTCCCCCGAAAACCGAACGGATTAGGCTGGGCTCGAACGTATTAGATGGAGAGCCTGCTCGATTTGTGAAATGCTTACTACAAATGATGTGTATTCATGGTAGAGTTTTTCTTTTTATATATTGATAATATGAGTCCTGATCCGTGAAAAGGTGGCTTAATGCATCTGCGAAAAGTATCGACCCAGGTCAGCCTGCGCGGACTGCGCAGGCTGACCTGGGCCGACACTTTTCGCTATTGGACAATTTTCTGTATGTCCAAGGGCCAGTCTACCCCATGATTCAGTTAGTTGTTGAAAAAGTTGCCATTATGGATCCTTGTTTATGTCATGGCTTGCTTGTTACACGGAGGTGCATTAACCCCCCCTTCTCCAAGGGCGCGGCTCATACATATTTTAACAAGGTGAGGACTTTAAAAGAAAACCACTCCAGGACGTTTAAACCAGTATACCTTCCAATGAAAAAATAAACGGAAATAAGATCGTTTAGATAAATATTGCTTGTTTATTTCAGTTTTATCTCGGCGACAAGTGCACGTATCCCAGTTTCCTTAGTTTCTTCTACTATTACTTTATCTTGCACAACATGCTTTTCAAACCACTTGCTGTCTTCCCAGATCATCATCATCGAAACGGAGATCACGGGTAAGAAAGGTATAAATCTTGTCGAAATAATCATTCAACCGCAAGAAATGGTCGAGCTCGGGTATCGAACCAGAGATAGACTACCCTTGGGTTTCTAGCCCTGTGTGCTACAGACTGAGCCACAGTGCAGGGCACAGCAAAAAGACAGACGATTGTGAATTCCGAAGCTCGACCTATTAGCAGCGTGAACAGATAACTTCTATCATTAAAATTCATTATCATGCCTTTAATCGAGAAAAATCGAGATCTTGCATACGGATGAACGGTGTTTTGTAGTGAATTTACGTAACCTCCTAACCGCAGATCATAGTTGAGGTTTCTCTGTCGACTTTTCTCGAAATTTTACAGCTATTTTTCTCTTGATTTGAATTTAATATACTCTCTTGGCGCCACTGGCCAAACTGTGGCTTTCGCGGACGATATAGATCAAGATCAGACTGCACAGAACGCGCAGTCTGATCATAAATCTATATCGTCCGCTTGTTTAGTCAAGCCTATGAGATGACGTCCTTTTTCTCTCTGTTCTTTTCTACTGGCCTAGTTATGATCCATCTTGTATCATCCAACAGTTATGTGGCGAGAAAAAAATAACTTGCTCCAGAAAAAATTCATCTGCGACCAACGCAAACGAGTTTCAAGGAGAGATGCCGGATTTCAAAGTCCACTATCATTTTCTCACAATGTTTAAACAAAAGGGCAATTCACCGTAATGCACTGACCTGAGTAAAGTGATCTGAATTCATTAAGTTGTAAACTGAAGATGTAGCCTCTAGACTGAACACAAGGTTTTCTACTCCAAGTAACCTACTTGTTGACCCCACGTGACCAACTTCCGAACCCGTCCGTCATATTATCAGCACGAACAATCTGACCCACTTTATGGATATTGGGTGAAAAAGTGGCCTTTATAGTGCATACAAAGATTTTTTAAAGATTTGTCCCGGTGGCCAACTTTTCAAAGTCCTCAGAGATATCTACAGAAACGTTCTGGCCAAATGTTATGAGTATTGGACTGAAGATATGGCCCTTAGATGTCACACAACATTTTTCTGAGATTTGTCCCAGTGACCTACTTTTTTAGTTTGACATTTCCATTTTTCAAACTCGTCCCAGATAGTACCAAGATAAAAATTCTGACCAAGTTTCATGAGTATTGGAAGAAAGTGTGGCCTAAACTCACGACGGATACAACAGACAGACAGACAAAATCTTCTAATAGCTCAAATTCACATGACGTAAATACATGAGCATGACAGCAAAATAACATAAATAACATAAATCGTGACAAGAGAAGGTAATTATTAATGAATTTGGGGTTGACACTTATTTACGATTTCAGTTGAAGTTCTAGGCTCACAGATAATGTCTTAAACTGGAGAGATATGCTTTTAAATCATCTAATTATTGATAAATTTAACAAGCTATTACAAAATGACGGCAGAAAGAGAAGGCCAAGACACAGATGCACGATCACAAAAGTTCACCTTCGGCATTTTATGCTCAGGTGAGCTAAAAACGCCTTCTTTCTCAGATGGTTATGTTTTTACTGAACGACAGACTTTGACACTGGTCCAGATTGAAAGCATTTGCAGGCGACAACTTAAACGTGGATCAAACGATGGAATTTGTCAGTAAACGAGTAGAAAACAACATTTTGTCCATTGCCCACAGTGTTTTCAAAAGCCATCTTCCCAAAGGTCGTTATTTAGGAAGATGGTTGTTAAAACTCGTGATTGTGTGGTAAAGGAAAACACGTGGGATTGTTCCGTACAGGGTTAACCCATAGGCTGCTAAGCGCGACTCACTGTCTTGCTTGGTTTGATGCATTACGGAGATGTATTAAGCCCTCTTTTGCAAGAACAGGGCTCATTCTTAATGGTATTCCCTTATTACACTACGAAGCCGATTAAGGTACATTTAGATTTTGCGCTAGTATTTTACAAAGGCTTGTTTAAACTGGTACCCGTTGCATCTCCCGATAGACAACAGGCAACACGCGATTTATCGACGGCAGCTATTGGTTTTGATAAGTATCAAATCCACCAATCAGACAATCCCGAACAGAATGCCTTAATTTCTGTTTTAAAATAACTGAGCAATTTTCTATCGTCGGCTAAGATTTTCATGAATGACAAAGCTTTTTTCCGGTCAAGATCAATTTGTCAGACTCGCTAAAGAATTTAATCTGTATCGATAAGGTATGTCTCTGTGCATAAATGATATCACAGTTTAAATTTCCAGGTCTCGTGTTATCTCATGAAATCTAGAACTGGGACAGAAACCTGGCTTGTAAGCATTGGGTGTTACCTGTCGGTGACACAAGCTACCAGTTTAAGGCTTGTCGAAATGTTACATGATCAAAAGCACTCGTCGATTTTGTGGGATCGTATTCAAATAAGTATGATGACGTCATATCTGATGTAAAATCATAAAATAGACGAGGTCAGTGATTGCATAACGACTATATGGAATGCCATAGCAGAAAATATTCAAGATATAAAAACACTATCAAGATATTTAAAATATTCAATCAAGATAGTCGCAATTATACCAAAATGATATATAAATTTGATATATGACAGCAAAATTATCATATCAAAACATAAAACCACTTCAAGACAAATAAATATACTTCAAGATGTAAAAACAGCATCAACATTGTAAAAACCACACCAAGACAAATAAATATACTTCAAGATGTAAAAACAGCATCAACATTTTAAAAACCACACCAAGACTCACGTGACCAATCAAGATTCACGTGACCACAAAATCCACGACGTCATCACTTGGCGAAAAGAACGTACACTCACTGCTGCTGCTTGACTGTTGACAGTCACACTGTCATTTTTTATTCGGCGTATTAACGCCACCCAAACGAAGTTACTCGGCTCTTTAGACATTCGCAGTTCCAAGATCTCATGAGAGACCTCAGGAGGAGTGTTTCAGATGCCCCTTCAAATGTCCGTGATGTTGTTTCATTCATTAAAGCATAAGGTGTAAGATCATACTGCATGTTTGTGCAGCCTGAGCCTCCTAAAGATCAGATAGATGAACAGACACACGAAGGGCAGACAGACGGACGGACGGACGAAGAAACAGACAGTCATCGGGAATACCGACAGATAAACACAGACACACAAACAAAAAGAGAGATAGACGCACAGACCGACTGATAAACAGACCCACGGAGAAAAAGACAGACAGACGTGCACATGAACAGACGGACGGACGGACGAAAATATAGGCAGAAAAACATGGGAAGACGGACAGAAAAACACTGTGCAGTCTGATCCTCCAAAAGATCCGAAAGGTTGACGGACCAACGAAGGGCAGACAGACACCCATACATATGGACAGACGGACAGACGAACACAAAGACACACATACAAAATAGACGGACGGACCAACAGATAGACAGATATAGGGAAGACCAACAGAAAGAAAGACACAGACAGACAGCCAAAGAAAAGAAAGATAGACAGACGCACAGACCGACAGAGTAAGGGACACACAGTGGGCAAACGGACACGATTACATATTGACAGACGGACAGACTAACAGACACACATACATATAGACGGACGGACGGATGAGCAGACAGACAGACACAGGGAAGGCCGACATAAAGATACAGACAGACAGGCAAAAAGACAGACGCACAGACCGACAGTTGAATAGACCTACGGAGGGCAGACAGACACACATACATATACACGGACGGACGAACAGGCAGACAGACAGATAGGAAATGCAGACAGAAAAGACACAGGCATTTGAAAAGATACTGAAGGCCTGCAGTCTGATCTTTTGCTACACAATCGTAACAATGCAATGGCAATGCCAGATACCGTATCGTATGTATGTAGGCCTCTATTACTAGAAGTGCTGTGCATATATCGTCGAGTGTCCTTATTCCGTGAGTGTCCTTGAACCGGTGATTTTTGTGTACATCTCGTAGAGCACATATTTTGATGACGTCACACAGTATTTTTGCTCGTAGCCCTTACCAATATTCGAATGTCTCATTGCCCTTGAATTTCAGACAAATACAAGACAAATACACCGGAAAATAAACTAATTATCGTATGTTAAAGAAATCTGCTTCTCTTTTCTTGATGCTATGTAGTGTAACTTCTTTAAAAAATGCAAAGATCATAGACTTTCTGCAGTAAATACTACCGAGCTACCGGAATTAGGTCACGCCATGTTTGCACAAGAAGACCGACGGTATGTTCTTATTTATGCAAATTGAACATGAAAATAGTTATCCAAGTTATTCTTTTGATATGAGAGTCACCAGAAATGACTTTTTTATGAAGGCAAGTAATTCCTAGCTCATATTCTGGTCTCAATACTTAATTTCATCAAGTTGTTTCCTTATCATCACGGAATACGGACACTTTTCGCCTAGTGATGACGTCGTGGATTTTGTGGTCACGTGAGTCTTGATTGGTCACGTGAGTCTTGGTGTGGTTTTTGTGGCATTTGTCGAAGACAATGCCACTATGAGTTCAATACGACATTTTGAAAATCATGTATCGTATTTTGTGCAAAACCGAAGGAAGTAAACCCAATTAAAATCAATTTTTCGGAGAAAAATAAATATTTCGATTGCACTCAGATATGAAATTGAAAATGGCGTATTACAATAAATTGGATTAGGCCATCGATCGTGGAAATACGTCCTTTTTATCGAAAATACCTTGATCCGCTATGGCCTTCTATAGTGGCGTAATGAAACACACATACCGTGCTTGTTCGTCCCAAAACCAGTTCGTTCCTGGGCTTATTCGTCCCAGGATTGTTCGCCCTGACTTGTTCGTCCCACAAGATTGCACCCTTCTCTATCGGATTTTGCATGACTATATAGTAGATTGACTTTCAAGCGAATATTTTGAAACTGTTTCTGTTGTTTATTTTTCAAATTATTAATTCCACACAATGGCTCCCTTGACAAATGCCACACCAGCGTTTTCAACGCTTTGATTAAAATGTTGATGCAGTTTTTACATCTTGAAGTATATTTATTTGTCTTGGTGTGGTTTTTAAAATGTTGATGCTGTTTTTACATCTTGAGGTATATTTATTTGTTTTGAAGTGGTTTTATGTTTTGATATGATAATTTTGCTGTCATATAACAAATTTATATATCATTTTGGTATAATTGCGACTATCTTGATTGAATATTTTAAATATCTTGATAGTGTTTTTATATCTTGAATATTTTCTGCTATGGCATTCCATACGACTATCGCCAAAATTGCACTTTGTTACTGACCTGCAAAAAATGTACAAATAGTAAAACGTTTAGACTCCTATCAGTCCGCGCGAGACTGCGGAGGCTGACAGGGGTCGATACTTTTTTAGATGCACTAAACCCCTTTTTCAAAGAGCATGGTGTATATATTTGTAGTATTTGTAAGTGTTCTGCAAAAACATTTGATGTACAGCAAAGAAAAAGAATCTTTAAACCTTTAACTGGAACTTAGTTATTTCATTTATTCCTTGTTCTATCAATTAGTAATTTCGTTAACATATGCCGTAATTTTAAATTTGTCAACACTGACAGTATTTGCAGACCAGAAGTCAAATGAGGGTAAAATGATGAAAGTTGTCTTTGAAAGGACAGAAACAGTGTAAGAAAAGGGAAAGTGCTGGTGCTTCGAATTCTTATCATTTTAGCCATGGTGGTTTCAACAGCCTTCCGACAAGGTAAATGTCACGGATCGTTTTGTATAGGTCTAACCTTTTACCACACAATCCCGACTTTTAAGAACCCGAAAGAGGAAGACTTTTGAAAACATTGTATGAAAATAGGAAAAAATGCTGGGTCCGTATTCACCAACCATTCTTAAGAACGTTCTTTGTCTTGTTCTCCAGAATTTTCTACATTTGAAAGTAACACAACTCCTGATTGGCTAAACCATTTGGTTTAGCCAATCAGGAGTTGTGTTACTTTCAATTGTAGAAAATCTTGGAGAATAAGACTAAGAATGTTCTTAAGAATGGTTGGTGAATATGGACCCTGATTACCAGCATTTTATCCCTTTCCCACAATTCTTTCTACCCTTTCAAAAACAAATCTTATTGTTTTTAAGTCACGTGTATTTTGTTGTCTGCAAATACTATGCATTTGGTCATGTCCAACAATTTGTTGTTTTCTAAAGAGTTGAATAATAAAAGGATAGGCGGCATTCAAAGTTTTGGACAGGTTATGGCGTTTGTCACTTCCGGAACGTCCTGAATCAAGCCTGCTCTATACTGACCGTCCTTCAACACGTGGGTCTCAGGTGCTAATAAGGCATAGCTCTAGATATATAAAAGAATAGAACAAAACAATTTTAAGATCGGTACAAATTTTACAAAGTCAAAATTCGTATCAATAATCATCAAAGAAGAAGAAGAAGAAGATGAACAACAACAAGGAGAAAAAAAGGGAGAACACCAAGAAAAACAAGAAGAAGAAAACCAAAACTCTAAACCTAACCCAAGACTGAAGAGGAAGAAGAAGACGAAGACGGAAGAAGAAGAACAACAACAATGAGAAGATGTTTTACACCTACCCGTATAAACTGTGTGACTTGGGCTAGATCCTTAGCATTACTCAACAATCTAGCGTGTCGGAAGGCAAGCAGAGCAAAAGGCTGCAAACAAGAAATATGGAGTCATTTATTTTAGTCGAGCCTTGTGCTAGTGGCTCATTAGATAACGTACATGGCTTGAAAGCCAGAGGTCGTTGCTTCGATATCCTGCCCGGCCATATTCATTCCAAGGATGGATTTTTAGTCTTTACGACAGCATTCAATCCTATCTCACTCATGGTAAAAGAAACACCTGGAAGCATGGACAGGTGCAGTGGCTGCCGCGATATATAGCATAAATAATGTTGAAAACAGCAATTATCACGAGATAAACAAAACAGATCATAAAGTATATTAGCAATGCTCTGGCAAAAGGGGGTTTAATGCATCTCCTTATTGCCAGACATCACATAACTAGGGATCCATAATATATATCCATAGTATATATTTAGCCTGATAATTGACTGGATGTAGTCCTTGACATGCAGAAACTACAAATAGCAAAAAAATTCTACTGATGTCAGCCTGCGCGGACTGCGTAGGCTGACATGGGTCGATATTTTCTGCAGATACATTAAGCCCCATTTTTACAGAGCTTGACTCATACGTATGATTAATTGTTGTTGTTGTTGTTGTTATTGTCGTCGTTGGCGTCTGTTTTGTGTTACTACCACAGGCACTTGATTCTGACATGCTTCACTCTTTATAACCTATTTTATAAGACAAGTTGTCCAACTGTCTTGCCTGCCGTGCACTATCAAGAGTCAGTTTTCAGTATAATTATTTCTTAATTCAAATGGAAAAAGTCGTCATTTTTATTGTGTTTTGCGATAATTTATCTTCAATCTGGTACACAGAAAGGAGCAAATGGGTTAATATTAAGAAAGAAATAAAGGTCGAGACTTTGGAAGCAGAAAAGTTTTTCTCTTCCCACCGTGAGACGGAAATTCTAATACAGCAGTAAATATACTGAAAAATCTGATTGGTCGGTAAAATTTGAATATCAGCTTTGAAACAATGGCGTGATGCTAAAAATAGTTTTCACTAGTCTGATTCGTCCAATATGCCATGGTCGACCAATCAGAACCAGCATTTTCTCCTTTTCACGTCATGGGCGTATAGCATTTTCAACGCCGTACCTTAATGCACTGGCCATGTGGAAAATAGTTCACATGCGTTGTAGAACCTTAGCATAGAACTGGTTCAACCCTTTACCACACACCCCTGAGTTTTAACGACCCTGAAGACGAAGGCCCATGAAAACGTTGTTGGAAAAGGAGATAATGCTGGTAACCAGCATTTTCTCCTTTCCCACGACAGTTTCCACTTTATCAAAGCCAGAAATCATAGCTTGAACCAGATTCAAGTTGTTGTTTGCAAATGCTTACAATTTGGTTCATACAATCTATCTTCGTCTGGTAAAAAGTTATACATGAAAAGGTGGCCGTTGTCGTGAAAGGACTGAAATATTTTCGGAACTAGTTTAAACCTTTACTAGACGACAAAATTTTAGCCTTGTCCCAAATGAAAGCATTTGCAGACGACAGTTTCAGTGTGGCTCAAATGGTGCAATTTTTCTTTAATAGGGTAGAAAACATTGTGGGAAAAGGAGAAAATGCTGGTCACCAGCATTTTCTCCCTCCTTTTCCCACAATGTTTTCAAAAGGCTTCTTTCCCAGGGGCGTCAAAAGGCGGCATTGTGCGGTAAAGAGTTAAAACCCGGGAGAACGTGAAAGGGTGACGTGTTCCCGTGAAACACCTAAAATACAGTTGACAGTCGGGGGAGAACCAACTGAACGACCTGAGCTCTGTGAAGATTCTATTTTTGACTTACCATGTGATGTGGAATATACTTGTAAGGTGCAATGATGTGTTTTGACAGACAGACCTTCAACAGGTTCTTTAAATAGGTTAGATCATCTGATCCAAACTTGCACGGGTGGTACAGTAACACAACTGCTCCATGCTGAAAAAGATTTTCTTTTTAATCTTCACCAAATAACAAATTTATTCAAAATTTTAGACTTGTCCGAACTAAGAGCATTGGCAGGTGACAAAATGAGTGTGGCTCCAAATGATGGAAGAGAAAAAAATGGGAAAAGGAAACCATGCTGATTACAAGCATTTTCGTCTTTTCCCGACATTGTTTCGAATGGGCTCTTTCCACAGTGTGTTTTAAACACAGCAACGTTGGGGCAAATGGTTGATAAAAGGCGACACTGTAATTATTACAGACTCTACAACATTTTGTTGTAAGTTAATTTTTGATTGCACAGGTTACCTCTAACACCAAAGCGGTGTCATATGTGGTCCAGTGGTAAGGTGTAAAATTCAGGTTCGATCTTCACTCGAAGCACGGCGTTTTTCGTGGCAAGACACTTTAGAGCCCCAGCCTAGTAATGGTGAAACTAAGGGTTTACGTTAATATGTAAGCTGCCACCGTAATATGCATGAAATGATGTTGAAAGCGACGTAAAACACCGTGTTACAAACAACATACTACATTAAAGCACTATATCAGTCCGCGCAGGTTGACCCTGGTCCAATTTTTTTGTTTTTGGTAAAATGGATTTTATTGATTCATAATTGCTTGGTGTAATGCGTCACAGAAATTCATTAAACCCCCTTGTGCCGGAGCATGCATGGCTCATTTATTTTTGTATATCTTCTTTCGCTGAGAACCGAGTCCCGGTAGCACAAGCAGTAGCGTACAGGACTTGACAACAGGGGGTCGCTGGTTCGAATCCCTAGCTCGAACAATTTCTTTCTGAAGATTAATGATAATCATTGCGACGAGATCCATTCCTCTCTCACCACAGACCATTGTTTCGATGATGGCTATGTGGAAAGCAGTTAGTGACTTGGGGAGAATATTGTGCGAAGCACTGGTAAAAGAAAACTCAAGTAAAGCATAGATAGGTACAAAGGCCTCTGCAATAGAATTGAAATAATGTTGACAACGGCGTAAAGTAAAACCAACAGACGGTGTAGATCCAAGATCAGGGTTCGTATTCACCAACCATTCTAAAGAACATTCTTAGTCTTATTCTCCAGAGTTTTCCAAACTTGAAAGTAACACAGCTTCTGATTGGCTAAACCATATGGTTTAGCCAATCAGAAGGTGTGTTACTTCCAAATTTGAAAAATCTTGGAGAATAAGTCTGAGAACATTCTTAAGAATGATTGGTGAACACGGACTCAGATTGCACATTCTGTGCAGTCTTATCTTGACCGATATGCCCATATTTTTCACCTAAGATGTTAAAATGGATCAGGAAATATATAAGTACGACACCTCTAATGAATGAACCCATCTTTGAGGGGGAAGGTATTCATACTCGCCGAATTGAGGCCATAGAGGGCGGTGATTGCCACTGAAAAGAAAAAAAAAAAAAAAAAAAAGAAGAAAACAGGAATCAAAGTACTGAAGGTAAAGAGAAGGTAAAAAGAGTCCTGATATTCACACTTTGAGGGAACATAACAGAATATACATAAAATCATCAGAAGTCAATGAATTTTTAAAATGTATCCTTTTTGAAACAAATGAACGTCGCAGAATGACGTTTAACCCCTATCAGCTGCCCTGTCAATGGAACAAGAAAATAAATCAAAGGGCCATAACTCCAGTAATAAGTGACCAAGCGTATTGAAAACTGCTGGTGCTCAATTTCCAATGGTATGCAGGCTACCACTCAGTTTTCAGCAAAACCGGTTGAAAGCAATAGAAGAAGAACAGGACACAAGACTACCCGGACATAAAAACTGATTCATGGGGAAGGGGGCCTGTTTAGCATTTAATTATTTGAATCACATGTCTTGAATATCGCGAGAGTTTTACCTTTTAAAGTTGCCATAAATTTTGTTGACTGTACTATACTAATGTGTACAACATTGCTTCAAACAAAATACCTTTATGGCAGAATTCTAAAGTTTGGTGATGTTAAACCATAGGCCTTTGACGCCCCTTAGGTCTATCACGGAGCACCAAAATTTTCACTTGTCGATCACGGATTATTGTTACTAAAAATAGAACATTGGTGCATCGCCACGGTATCGTAGATAGTGACACTATGCTGTTCCGTAATAGACCAATAGAGATCTTGAAATCGTAATATTTTGGGGCTATTTTTTAAGTTCTTCCTGAATTTTTCTAATTAGTTTAGGTAGCAGCCAGTTGATGATTTAATGAAAAAGATCACTCTGGAATCATTGCTGAAAGTAGCTGACATGGGACATAGTAAAAGAATCCCATTTTTATCGGTGAATGTGAGCGAGGATAGAATATGTGTTTACTTATGTATTCGAATTATGAACTGATGTTTGTGTAGCACGAATAAATGGTAAAAGAGAATTAAAGTTCAAATTTCAACAAGCCCACTACATCTTATGACTATCTAAATAGCTACATTTAGCCCTTTATTCGATATTGACTTGCCAGATTCATTAAACTTAGCCGATTCCGGTAACATACAGGACTTGAAACCCAAGGCTCACAGGTTCGATTTTCAAGTCCGACAAAATTATTTTCGACAACTGACAATGGTTAACACGACAAGATTCATCTCTTTCTTACCGCTGATCATTGTTTTGACCACGATTGTGTAGGAAAGCAGCCAGTGGCTTGGGAAGAATATTGTGCAAAGTTCTCGTTAAAGAAACTTAAGGAAAGCAGGGATAGGTGCACTGGCACCTATCTGATATAATATTGAAAACGGTGTTAAACACCAAATAAACAAAACATGAAACGTAAATATACGATATGGATTGCCAATTTCAGCGAGGCTACTCTGTTTTGCTTAAGGATCATTTGTGTATGTATATTGATTATCGTTCTTAGATTGAGTTTTCCTTCATACTCGTAAAACTAAAAATCAAGAGCAATTGGCCTTTGAACCCCTGCTGTGACCTTGATCTTGGAGCCTGACGTCTGGAATCTCTTCTCAGCATCTTTTCTCGTTTAGCTGAATGTATGTTTTAAAATAAGACCAAGGGTTTAGCAGCAGTAGCTGTTAAACTCTTTACCAAACAACAAAATTTTAGACTGGTCCAAATTCAAAGCATTTGCAGACGACAAAAACTAAAATTTCTCTTTGAAAGCGTAGAAAACATTGTAGAAAAAGGAGAAAATGCTGGTAACCGGCGATGTTATCAAAAACCTTTTCCTTCAAGTCGTTGAACCTCGGGACTGTGTGGTGAAGAGTTAAAGAAAATCGTATAATATGACGTCATGAAAGACAGACATGGGGCTTGACATCTGACGCCTCTACTCTGCATGTCGTCTTATCAAAGCCGACATAATTGAGCCATGCTCTGTGAAAAGAGGGCTTAATGCATCTGCGAAAAGTATCGATTCAGGTCAGCCTGCGCAGTCCGCGCAGGCTGACCTGGGCCGAAACTTTTCGCTATCGGTCAGTTTTCTGTATGTTCAGGGACCAGTCTACCTCTTGATTCAGTTAGTTGTTATAGAAAGTGGCTATTAAGGGTCCATAATTATGTGATGACTTGCTTGGAAGAATGCATGACGGAGATGCATTAAGCTACCTTTTGCCAGAGCATGGCTCATTTTTATATGTGATTTATTTTTTAAACAGATCATGTGTAATAGCGACGATTGTTTCAAGAAAATCTGCGACCTAGACATTGTGTGACATTGACCTTGAAGCCTGGCATCTAAAACCATCATTCTTCACGTCTGGTCATCGAGGTAGACAAACCTGGGAAACGACCAAATAGTTCAGCCGGTCAGAAGTTGCGTTACTTTCGAAATCTAGAATAAGACTAAGAATGAAATTAAGAATGGATGGTGAATATGGACCTTGGTGTACCTAACCTATACTCTGAACAGTGTCTAATCAAGGTAGACATGTGTGGAAATTATGTTTTAAAATTAGACCAGTCAGTCAAGAGAAACAAGCAGACGCATGGACAACGCCAGAACAGTATCCATCCGCCTTTCGGCGGGTAAAACAATAAAAAAAATAATAATAATAATTAATAACTTACTTTAGCGGTAAAGAATTTGAGTATCTTATTTCTTTGTCAAGACACATGTGTTGGGCCTGAAAGAAAAATTTTAACAAAATGGTGGAATTCGTGCAAATTATGAGGAAGAACCGTAGACTGGTATATTTTAGCCCATTTTTGTATAGATCCCATGTTATGGTAGACTGGTTACCTCCCCTCATACAACAAGTGTATAGGGATCGGTCTATTTCTAGAACAGCCATGACGCTAGACTAAAAGAGATTCAGGGGAGGTCACTCTCACTTCCAGAGCAGCAGTTTTTCTGATATTTTTGACCTCGGGAATAAGTGAACATTGTATTATTGGTATCACCTTTTATGTTTATGTCTGTTAATATTTATTTTAGTTTTGATTACTAATTTCAAATTGTGCAAAAAATCGCAATGTTACCTCTACAGCCAAACTGCAAATGTCCATGCTGCTCTGATTGGCTGTTCTGTGATATACATGTAGCCCAATGAAAAGCAACGACACAACAGCCTGTGCCAGCTGTAATATGTATATCTACAACGGGGACCAGTTTAATGTTATGGTAAACGGAACTAACGACGTTCCCAAAGGTCAATGTGCCTCTTTTTTGCGTTGCAGAATGTGCTGATTTTTAAGCTAATTCTTCATACTGATATGAGCCATGCTTTGTGAAAAGGGGGCTTCAGGCATCTGCGAAAAGTATCGACTCAGGTCAGCCTGCGCAGTCCGCGCAGGCTGACCTGGGCCGAAACTTTTCGCTATTGGTCAATTTTTTGTATGTCAAAGGACCAGTCTATCTTATGATACAGTCGGTTGTTATACAGAATGGATTTTTATGGATCCCTGACTATGTAATGTCTTGCTTGGAAGAATGCATCACGGAGATGCATTAAACCCCCTTTTGCCCGAGCATGGCACACACACACACACACACAAACACGCGCGCGCGAGCACGCACGTGCGCGCGTGTGTGCGTGCGTGCGTGTGTGTGTGTGTGTGTGTGTGAAAGGGGAAAAAACGTTGTGGAAAAGGAAAAAATGCAGATTATTAGAATTTTCTTCTTCCACCTCCTCATCATTAAATTATTAAACGACAAAATTTTGGTCTCGACCAAACTGGAAGCATCTGCTGACGACAAATTAAATGTAGCTTTAAAGGTGATTTCTGTATTTGATAGGGTAGAAAACATTGCGGCAAAAGGAGAAAATCCTGGTTACCAGCATTTTCTCCTTTTCCCAGGACTGTTTACAGCATCTTCTCCTTTTCCCACAATGGATTTTATGGATACAGAGTCATGTGACGACTCGCTTAGTACCATTAATCACAGAGATGCATTAAACCCCCTTTGTCAGAGCGCTGCTCACATCATAACATTTGTTGTCGAAATGTGTTTTATAAGGTGATTGATTGATTGTATGGTGTTTAACGCCGTTTTCAACATTATTTCAGTTAAATCACGACGGCCAGTACACCTTTCCTGGAGTTTCTTTTACCAGTACTCCGCACAATATTCTTTCAAAGCCACTGGCTGCTTTCCCACATAACCATCGTTGAAACAATGGTCAGCAGTGAGAGAGGAATGAATCCTGTCGCGATGACTATTATCAATCCTCGGAAAGAAATTGGCCAAGCCGGGGATCGAACCAGCGACCTCCTGTTCTCAAGTCCTGTGCGCTACCGACTGAGCTAAGGGGACTTGGCGTTTTATAAGGTGAAGAGAAAATAACAACAAATGAATATATCTTTTTTACCATATCATCTAAAACAAACATAATTTAGCATAAATTTGAACGTCATTTAAAAGAAAAAAAAAGAGGCCAAAGACCAACTTACCGGGGAAAGTTTTTCAATTATGTTCAAGGGCTCTGAATATTGCTGAAAAGAAAAAAAGAAAAAACGAAAAATTTAATCCTTAACCTAAATGAAACTTTCGAGCCGATAGTACAGGCCAAATTATTGCTGTTTCAAAGTAATTTTTTAAGGAAAATACCTCCTCATCGGACAGTGTAGATCCAAGATCAGACTGCACGTTCCGTGCAGTCTGATCTTGATCTACACTGTGCGCAAAAGGTCAGTGAATCGCGTTCAGCAGCCTAGGGGTAAATGTAATTATTCAGCATTACAAAGAGATGCGGCGACAGATCTCACAAAACACTGTTGGGCGTCTCCTCGGGAGCATAAGACGTCGCTCTGTAGCTTGCTGAACGCTTCTAAAACTAAACCCTTATCCTGCCAATTAAGTTCAAATCAAACTTTCAAGTCGATAGTAAAAACACGGATAATGCTATGCAAAACTTGTTTTTTGGAGAAAAAAAATATCTCTTTGTCAGACAGTGTAGATCCAAGATCAGACTGCACGTTCTGTGCAGTCTGATCTTGATCTACACCGTCCGTGAAAGGTCAGTGAGTCGCGTTCAGCAGCCTAGGGGTTAATGTAATTATTCAGCAATACAAGAGATGCGGCGACAGATCTCACAGAACACTATTGGACGCCTCATCGGGAGCATAGAACGTCGTTTTGTTGCTCTCTGAACGCTTCTAAAACTTAACCCTTATCCTGCTACAAACGTTAATTCAAACTATCAAGTCGATAGTAAAAACGCGGATAATGCTATGCAAAACTTGTTTTTTTGGAGAAAAAATATCTTGACTCCTTGTCAGACAGTGTAGATCCAAGATCAGACTGCACGTTCTTGATCTACACTGTATCCAAAGGGTCAGTGAGTCGCGCTCGGTAGTCTTAGGGTTAAGACTTCAAGTTTTACTGAGTTCTTGCTCAAGCCGTAGCCGGGCTCGGTAGCAATGGCATTCGGTACAGGACTTTAGACCTGGGGTCCCTGGTTCAAATCCTTTGCTTGGGAAATTTCTTACTGAGGACTGATGATAATCAATGCGATAGGATTCATTTCTCTCTCACGGCGCTGATCACTGTTTAGACGTTGGTTATGTGCGAAAGCAGTCAGCGGCTAGGGAAGAATATTATGAAAAGTACTGGTAAAAGAAACTCCAGAAATGCATGGACAGGTGCGCTGGCCGCCGCGATGTAACTGAAATAATGTGGAAAACGGCGTTAAACACCATAAAAACAAACAAAACAAACTTACAGGGTTACTTAAATTTTGCAATGCAAATAGTAATTCAAATCTGAGTTTAGCATGCAGCATGCATTCGGCAAACTTCGAGCGATGCGTTGATCAAATCAATCGGCTACATTAGGATGGTTGATATGCACCAACACGGTACAATTACGAGACCGCTTTATCGCTCTTAAAATCGTAAGACTCCACTTTAAAAATAAAAAAGATAACACAAGTCAAAATTTTATATCAAAATCTACACACATTTTCGTTGACAAACCGTTTCACTGTGGTTATCAATTTCGTTTGTTTTTTTTTTCATCGACAGATTGATAACTGTGACCAACTTCACTGCGGTTGTTGTTGTAGTTAATCTATTCCCAAGGGAGCCGACATGCTTAATGCTATATGATTGACAGTTTTTCAAAATGGAAGCCTCGTTGATACAGCTAGGATAACTCGTCACAATTCGGCCGATTCCGAAAATAAATCTAGGTTAACGTCGTCCGTATCAACGAGGTTTCCATTTTACTTATATGTCAAATGATCGCAAACATGGCGATTTGATTTTCAATGACATCAACAACCACGGTGAAGTTATTCACATGTATCATTCTGTCAGTGAAAACTGCCACCGAAATTGAAAAGGCACGTCAAAAAGTGACGTTACAAACTACTTGTCAACGGAAATGTATTTTGACAGATAATACTGCGACTTTTTGAGTGGAGCCTTACAATTTCAAGAATGGTAAGGCAGTGTATTTCCGGCGAAGAAATGTACTATGTAGTTGAGTATCATCCATCGTAATACAGCAGAGAGATTTGATCAGCGGATAACCTGGTGTTTTCCAAATGGGGGAAGTCACATAGCCGCTCGGACAATATGGAATGCAACACACGAAAAGGAGCATTCACAGATACGCGTAAAAGTGTGACGTCCCAGATCAGCCTGTGCAGTCTGTGACTAGTCCGAGATGACACTTCCCGTTTGTGTGCGATTTTCTGTTTCACGAAAGTCTACTGTATGAAAAATTCTAATGTAGTCGTAAAGAGCCGTCTCGGATTAGCCTGCGCGGACTGCGCAGGCTAATCCGAGACGACACTTTACGCAAATGTCCGAAGGTCTCAATTAGCATGTTGCGGGCCATATTATAACAACTACATGTATATAGACTAATACCTTTAAATGACGAAGTTCTCTTTCTGTACAGACTAATACGCTCGTGTCATCCGGGTCCCAGTCTATAGATATACCATGCTGAAAAGTAGTGTAACGCCTTACTAAACGACAAAATTTTAGACTTGTCAAAAATGAAAGCATTTGCAGACGACAAATTAAAATCGGCTCAAACACTGAAATTTGTTTATAGAAGGGTAGAAAACATTGCGGGAAAAGGAGAAAATGCTGGTTACCAGCATTTTCTCTTTGTCCCGTAATGTTTTCAAAAAACTTCTTCCTCAGGGTCGGTAAAGTCTGGATTGAGTACTAAAGGGTTACTTAATCGCCGGGTGGCCAAGCAATAAGTGCTCCCAATTTTATATCACGGAGTTTGATTCCTGCTGGACCTGCCCGCCCGGGTAGCTCAGTGGTTAGCGTGTCAGACTCGTGACCTGGTGGTTGCGGGTTCGATACCCAGTTGAGGCAAACTTTCTTTCCGGCGATTTTTCGCCTCTCACCTCTGATGTATGTGCGAAAAGTAGTCAGTGGCTTTGGAAAGAAAGTTGTGTCAGTACTGGTGTGAGAAAGCCAGGAAGCATATAGATGCGTCACTGGCCGCCATGATATGACCTAAGCTGTTAAATGGCGTTAAACTCCAATACAAACCAAATCCTGCTGGACCTGCACTGAGCACTCCATTGCACTGAGCCTTTTGTAATCATCCTTCCATCGTGGTATCATGACAGAAATACTGTTGACAGACATAAAACACCAAGCCATTCATTCATCCATATCTTTGGTTGCGGGGAAAAGCCAGTTTAACCCTCTCCCTTTAACTGACAGTTTCAGCAGTCATATTTAAGAAAATGGACAGTATATGGTGTGCAAACACACGAAAAGGGGCCTTCAGACGTATGCGTAAAAGTGTGTCGTCCCAGATCAGCCTGTGTAGTCTGTGATTAATCCGAGACGATATACTTCCCGTTTTTGTGCGATTTTCTGTTTCACGAAAGTCTACTGTATGAAGAAATCTTACGTAGTCGTAAAGTGCCGTCTCGGATTAGCCTGCGCGGAATGCGCTGGCTAATCCGAGACGACACTTTACGCAAATGTCCGAAGGTCTCATTTCGCATGTTGCGGGCCATATAATATTTGCATAAAAGAAAGTATCATGTGAATGGCTATGGATATGTGTTCTGCACATTTTTTTACTTAGAAAAGTATTTTACTAGAGTCAAATGAATATCCTCCTAGGTTTGACATGAAATTATGACCTTGACCTTTAGCCAGCATTATATTGAGACATGGGTACTGTACATCTTCTCATCTAAGAAAACATTTTACCCTAGTTAGAAGAAAAATAATGTAAATCCTTATTGGATAAAGATATTGTGCAATAATAAAGTTAAAGGTTCAAACTATTGACCTTCAACTATAAACTTGACCTGAAATTAGCATGGTTGGAACATACGTTTTGCATATGAACATCTGATTTAAGTTTAATGAAATTCCTTCCAGGCATACAGGACATATGGGGCAGACAGGAAATCAAAGGTTCAAACTAGTGACCTAAACTTATGACCTTGACCTTGAGTCGGCATGTTGTCATGATTTCTGCCTATTCTCTCACTTAACCAAACTTTTATGAAAATCCTTCCAAAGGTAAAGGAGATATGAAGCTAATACAAAATTAAAGGCTCAAATCTGTGACCGTCAATTGTGACCTTGACCCTGAGTGGGTACGGTTTCATTATAGGGTCTGTACATCAACTCACTTAAACCAAAGTTTAATGAAAATCCCTCTAAGCATAATGGAGATAATAATTATGGAGTGGACACGAAATTCAAAGCTAAATCCTTTGACTTTCAATTGTGAACTTGATCTTGAGTAGGCCTGGTTGAATTATGGGTTCTCCATATTTTCTCACTGAGGCAAATATTTGACCAAAGCTTAATAATTTAATATCAATTGTTTTCATGAATATTGGCGAGTTCTGACTGGCTGAAAATTTTTTTTCATAGCTCCATGAAAAAAAAAAATCACGTTGTGCCGGAACTACTTTAGCTGTCAAACTAATGTAAACAAACATGTATACAATATTCCACATTTTTTTTTAAAGAATTTTATAGAGTCCCAAGTTTATTAGTTAGCTTCTTTTTTGCCCTGAATATCATTTTATGAAAAAAAAATATATATATAACAATTCAACAATAAAAGTTACGAGAGAAAAAATTCTCATCATGAATTCCCACTGCAATATTCACCATGCTTCTACTCAGAGTGAAGGTTACACATTGCAGGTCCTACACATTGCCATGTTAATTTACTTTCGTTTTACTGGTTGATTTTCAGGACACGTTAGTATTTGAGATCCTGTTTGACAAAAGTTTAACAAAAATCCTTCATGGATTAAAAGAGATATGGAGCGGATATGAAATTCACGACGCAAACACATGACCTTTAATGGTAACCTTGACCTTGAGTCTGCATGATTGAGTCATGGGTTCTCCTCACCGTCTGACTGAGATGAACTTTTATCCAAAATTTGATGAAAATCTTTCAAAGAGTTCAGGAGATACTGAGCGGACAGGAATATCTTACGGACGGACAGACGGACTGACGAACAGACGAAGGTCATTCTAATAATCCAATCTCCGCTTCGCGGCGGGGAATTAAGAGTTGACAAGATACTGTTACACGAGTCACGTGGTCAGTGGTGGTAGAGGACGCGTGTTTCGATGGCTCCGAAGTATTTCCTTCTTTGACTTACTCTCTTAACCATCATTTCAACATACCCATCCTCATATGACACGTGAACTCGGTTCTATAAGCACAGTGCAACAGAAACGTGGTAAAATCGACGTCATTCTATGTAAAGTGACGTCATTCTATAGCAAGTCGCCCGTGGCTGTTTCATGTTTCTGCTCTCGGATATTTTATCAATGAAAGCCGCTGTTTTTTATTTATATATTTATTTTTTTGTTTGTTTTAATCAAAAACAGTAAATATCGGTAAATCCTTGAGTTTTTCCTTCTTTCTTGGTCGTTTAGCGGAAAATGATGATTTGTTTACGTCAAGTGACTTTCATTGATATCCGAGGGCGGAGACCTGGAACAGCCACTGGCGACTTACTTTAAAAAGAATGACGTAAGACTATATAGAATGACGTCGATTTTACCACGCTTCCGTTGCACCGCGTTTATAGAGCCAAATTCACGTGTCATGTTAGAATTCTAGAATTTTAGACTATCTAAAATTCGTTCAAACTTGTTTTCACTGCTGTTTTTGTATGACAGTCCCTTGCCTTCTTTGCCCTTTACCGCACAATGACGCCTGTTAACGACCCTGGGAAAGATGCATTTTGAAAACATTGTGGCAAAAGGAGAAAATGCTGGTAACCAGCATTTTCTCCTATTCCCACAATGTTTTCTACCCTATCAAGAGAAAATTGCACCATTTGAGCCACACTGATATTGTCGTCTGCAATTCCTTTCAATTTGGACAAGGCTAAAATTTTGCCTTCTGGTAAAGGGTTAAACAGTATAATTTGCCGTGTTCTGTTGCTTGACTGGCGATTTATCTTGTATACAAGTCATAAATCAACTTCCGTTCTGTTCTGTTCTATTTTATGAGCCATGCTCTGGCAAAGAGGGTTTAATGCATCTCCGCATCATTAACCCGTTCCCAAACAAGCCCTGGTTTTCACGTGTCTGCAGTACAAGTCTTTTGAAAACACTGTGGGAAAAGGAGAAATTGCTCGTAACGAGCAATTTCACCTTTTCCCACAGTGTTTTCTACCCTATTTGAGAACTTTCAGCCATTTTCATCAAATTCAAAATTGTCGTCTGCAAACTCTTTCAATTTGGACCAGTCTAAAATTTGTCGTTTGGGAAAAGGTTAAGGATCCATAATATCTATTTGTTTGACAAAAAACTGAATTATCAACCCTTTCCCAAACGACAAATTATGGACTGGTCCAAATTGAAAGAGTTTGCAGACAATTTTGAATTTGATGAATTTGATGAAAATGGCTGAAAGGTCTCAAAAAGGGTAGAAAACACTGTGGGAAAAGGAGAAATTGCTCGTTACGAGCAATTTCTCCTTTTCCGAAAGTGTTTTCAAAAGACATGTACTGCAGACATGTGAAAACCAGGGCTTGTTTGGGAAAGGGTTAAGTAGAATGGTCCTTGGACATGTAGAAAAATTACCAGGTGCAAAAAGTTTCGACCCTAGGGTTAGAGTCGATACTTTTTGCTGATGCATTGAGCCAACGTTTCACAAAACATGGCTAGTATAAGATTGACCAGATATCGTACTGCTCTGACTTACCACACCGTCGTCACAAGCTGTGTTAGGTACACCCATCCTCACACCGTGCTCGGGGTCTGTCAAGTCCGTATGGTGACTTCTTATATCTGTAAATAAAATGATGACGATGATGAGGAGGAGGAAGAGGATAATGATGATGATGATGATGATGATGAACAAGAAGACATAGGAGGAGGAGGAGGTGGAGGAGAAATTGAAGTCAACAACAACAACAAGAGAAAAATCAGGATACAAAATCTGTAAATAGTTTTGATATTTTTCATCAAGGTACATTTTCTTTTCTAAGAACTGAAAGCTTATTGTTACAAATCAACAAACAAGTCTTTACCAGAAAACAAAATTTTGGACTTGTTCAAATTAAAAGCATTAAAATTTTGCAGACGACAAATTAGATGTAACATAAAAAATATTTCTTTCTTTGAAAAGGGAGAAGACATTGTGATGGAAGGAGAAAATGGTGGCTACCAGCATTTGCTCCTTTTCTCACAATGTTTTCCAAAGCCTTCTCCGTCAGGGTCATTAAAACTCTTTACAAGACAAAACCCCATGTTTTCACAAAAGCCTTTTCAAACATTGTGGAATGCTTGTAATCAGCACCTTCCCGGTTTTCGCACAACGTTTTCTTCTTTTTCCAAGACGTATCTCATCATTTGAGCAGCACTGTATTTGCTGTCTGAAAATGGAGTCTCAGTTTATAAGAAGGCAATTATTCAATGGATAGCAGTTGACATTCGAAAATTATTTTTTGCATACTTAAAGTTTTTAGTAAATATTTGTTCAAAGTTTCATAAGTCTTCTATGGCAAAACAGGGCAGGATTTTGCAACACAAGTATAGGTCGGCCATGTCCAAAGAAAAACGGACCGACAAAAGGACCGAGCTCAAAGCTTTTAGTTTCAAATTGTATATTAACCCTTTACCAAAAATATCGACTTTGTAACAATCCCGAGGAAAAGGAGTTTGAAAACATTGTGGGAAAAGGAGAAAATGCTGGTAGCCAGCATTTTCTCATTTTCCCACAAAGTTTTCTACCTTCCACAGGCGAATTTCATTTTTCTATTTTTTTTAAGTCGCATTTATTTTGTCGTCTGCAATGCTTTCAATTTGGACAAATCTATAGTTTTTCTTTTTCGTTTGGAAAAGGTTAAACAGGGATTCATTTACCTCTGTTATAAAGTGCTGTGTCCATATTGAAGGCGTCCCGAAGTCGTGACCACAGATGGAAGGCTGTGACAGACCCGCTCATCAGAATTACCAATGTCGCTCTCACACATAGCACTTGAAAAATCGCTGGATTATTCATCTGGAAATACAATAATAATGTTGTGGAGAAGCTGATATTTTTGCAAAGGACATGATTATTACGTAAAGAACGTGATAATTTCGTAAAGAACATGATAATTTCGTGAAGAAATTGATAATTTCGTGAAGAACATGATAAGTTCGTGAAGTCCAAAAGTTGACACCTGCTCTCGGGTATCGAACTCGACACCTTATGGTTGCGGGGCCGACACTCTACCTCACAACCATGGACACCACGACTTCAGACACGATAATTACATAAAGAATATGATAATTTCGTGAGGAATAATGATAATGTCCAAAAGAAAGTGATAAACCACTTCACACAGATTTTTGCATAATCCATCAACAAATAGAACGATTATGTTGCCAAAAGTCGTGATATTTTCGTAAAGAATATGAAAATTTCCATAAAGAAGAAAAAAAAAACTGCTTTACACGTAATAGCCGATTGATCTTCAGACAATACAACTGATAACTTGATGATAATTTTGTGGCGACCATGATAATTCTGTAAACAACATGATACTTATGTAAAGAACAACTTTCTTACGAAAGCAACAATTCTATAATATCTGCAAAGGTTTTTCCCCCCACAAATGGCGTGCAACACACGAAAAGGGGCCTTCGGACTTATGCGTAAAATTGTGTCGTTCCACATTAGACTGTGCAGTCTGTGACTAATCCGAGACGACACTCCCCGTTTTTGTGCGATTTTCTGTTTCACGAAAGTCGACTGTATGAAAAAATCTTATGTAGTCGTAAAGTGCCGTCTCGGATTAGCCTGCGCGGACTGCGCAGGCTAATCCGGGACGACGCTTTACGCAAATACCCGAAGGTCTCATTTCGCATGTTGCAGGCCAGATCGAATATCTGTACCACTTACTTGGTCTTAAGGGATTTCACTCATTACCACAGGACGAAATTCTAGACTCGTCAGAATTAAAAATTTCAAGAAGACATATAAAATTGCTGATATGGTGTCTGTGAAAGGTTAGAAAAATATGGGAAGAGGATAAAATGTTGATTACCAGTATTTCTCGTTTTACCACAATGTTTTCACGAGTCTCTTTCTCAGGATCGTAACAAAACATGGAATTGAAACGTAAAGATTTGATTAAAGACAAAATTGCTAACCTCCATTTTTCACTCCAACATTTTATCGCAAGTCACCGATTTTCTTTTTAATCCAAACATTCAGTAGTTCAATAATTCATTTTTTTTTTCTCTCTCTCTCTCTCTCTCTAGAACTGTTAGATATGAGAACCCACAGGCCAATGAAGTTCCATTGGTCTATCACGGAACTCCGAAATTTTCATTCGTAGATCATCGTACACTATTACTAAAAATAGAACATTGGCGTATTATTTATAGTTTTTTCCGCTTGCTATTTCTAGCTGCAGAGTTTTGAGTTATGCGCACTGCACGTTAATATTTATCCTGTGCAGGATAGTTATGTGTCAAAGAAGACGGGTCAATCATGGAAGAATATGAATAGCGCCGACAACGATTACAAATAGGTTAAAACTAAGATTGATTGATTGATTGATTGATTGATTGGTGTTTTACGCCGCTTTCAACAATATTTCAGTCATGTTACGGCGACAGCTCACATATTCATGTATTTCCTGGGCTACACCAGTGCTAGGCTAGGGTTCTAAAGAGTCTTGCAAAGGACACTCCCACGGAAAACCCAATGGATCCAGTGGGGCTCGAGCCCGGGGCCTCTAGGTTACGAGTCCTACACTTTACCACTGAGCTACGCAGGACCCCTTCAAACTAAGAATTTTCTTCAATATGGTTGATGAATATCGACCCAGGACAAATGAAACGATACAATATAACAAAATACAAAGGCTTCGTGATGCCTGTATTTAATTTCGTTCTGCATGTGACATCACTTACTATCACTGTTTTGAAATTTTTAAATGCCCCTTTCAGAGATCCGCACATGGAAGCTATTAACCCTCGGGCTGCTAAGCGCGACTCACTGACCTGTTGCGGACAGTGTAGACCAAGATCAGACTGCACAAAACGTGCAGTCTGATCTTGGATCTACACTGTCTGATAAGGAGATTTTCGTTTTAAAAAAGAATAAGGTTTGAATAGCTTTATTCGAGTGTTTCATTTCATTTATTTAGGAGGATGAAGGTTAAAAAGCATGTGTTACTTTTCTCTTTCACTCCCAGTGTTTGTGAGTACAAAGCTAACTACGTCATAAATCTAGTTGATGAAATGGGCTATTCTTTTGTCCAACGATTTATCATGCGACATATGGAAAATAAACAAAACAAAACGAAACTTTCAGTGAGTGGAATAATATCCCAAGTTGCCCCCGGTTTAACCCTTAAGCTGCTTAATAAATTAAAATAAAGATTTCAAGCCAGTAGTGAAAAGCCATAGTTTAAGATTTAAAAAATTTACTCTTCAAAGGAATTTCACCATGTCGAACTGTGTAGATCCAAGATCAGACTGCACGTTGCCAGTTTCTGCGCTGACCTCACTATACGTGTTTTGAGTCACTCCCACCTAATATGGCCGACAGCTATTGACGTCTATGTTACGCCCCTTTCAAAAATTGTTTCAGACATGATATGTCCCGGTAATATAATTACTTTTATTCACAATCAAATGAGCGCCGCTCTGAAAAAAGGGGGTATAATGCACCTCCGTGATCCATTTTATCAAACAAGTCATCACATAAAATGGATACATAAAATTCTATTTGTTTCACAACCAACTGAATCATGAGGTAAATTGATCCTATAAACTGCAGAAAATTGATTAATACCGAAAAGTTTCGTCCCAGGTCAGCCTGCGCGGACTGCGCAGGCTGATCTGGATTGATACTTTTTCCCCAGATGCATTAAAGCCCCTCTTCACAGAGCATGACAACGTACTTCGTTGGTAAGCCAGCACTATGGCTGAGGTATGCTTTCACCATGGCCAGCTCCAGTGGAAATAGAAATCGAGGCAGTAGTTACAAATCTCACACCTATACTTGCAGGATATTTAATATAATCTGAGCCAAGCTCTGGTAAATGGGGGTTTAATGCATCTCCGTGATGCAATCTACCAAGCAAGCCGTCACTTAATTATAGATCTATAAAATCCATCTTGTCTAACAACGGGCTCATGAGGCAGACTGGTCCTTTGACCGGGAGACAATTGACCGATAGCAAAAAGTTTCGGCTCAGGTCATCCTGCGCGGACTGCGCAGGCTGACCTCAGTCGATACTTTTTGCAGATGCGTTAAGCCCCTATTTATAGGGCATGGTTCATAAAAAAAAAAAAAAAAAAAAGAGAAAGAGAGAGAGAAAAAAAAAAAAAGAATACTGTGACCAATTTTACGAACAACTCAAAACTTTCAATACTATACGAAATTCTTATTTTAAGACTGACGCCAGATTGGCTGAGACAGACGGCATCTGGCTGTTTTTCCACAAACATGTTTTTTTTCTTCATACAAGACTTTCATAGAGTGCTAGACGGCCCAAGGTTGTATACATCATCATCATCATCATCACCTCCACCTTCATCATCGTCATCATCATCATCACTACCAGTAGCAGTAGAAGAAGCAGCATCACTGCTATTACTGTTAACATAATTGGTTGAAATCCCGACAGGTGCAACTAGATTTCGTCGGAAGATCGCATCAATATTTTACGAAATATACATCACAGGACCACATCGATAAAATGTATCAAATTATCGCTTCTGTTGCTTTTTTCAGGTTGCCAGGGAACTGTCATTATGGATTAGTAGCAATTCCAGAAATGTCACGTCGGAACAAATTGACAGATTGACAGTCTAGAACTGCTTGGGGATTTTAACTCTTTCACACTATTAGTACGAGAGAGAGAGACAGACAGACAGACAGACAGACAGACAGACATAGAGAGAGAGAGAGGGGCAGGCAGGCAGGCAGGCAGACACACTGACTGACTGACTGACGGACGGACGGACGAAAGGGCGGGCGGGCAGGCAGGCAGACAGACAGACCATAACAATATTCGATTCCTGCATATAACCGAAAGAAAAAAATCCAGCACCATATTGATATTTTACCGTATTTGCAGATTTCATTATTTGTCGACCCTGCAGAAGAAGGCTTTTGAACGCATTGTGGGAAAAGGAGAAAATGCTTGTAACTTTCATTTTCCCTTTAACTCACAATATTTTCTACCCTATCAAAGACAGAAATCATTGTCAGACCTACATTTATCTGGTCGTCTGAAAATGCTTTCAATTCGGTCGGGTCCAAAAATTTGTCGTTTGTTAGGGAGTTTACCCTTTACCGAATTAGCACGTCTTTTTATGACTCTGAGGAAGAGGATCTTTGTGAGAGAAGGAGAGAAGATAAATGTAATCCATATTTCTCCTTTTCTCACAATGTTTCCTATGTCCTTTCAGATATAGTTTTCAGATATAGTGTCCTTTCAGTTATTTAGTCACACCTGATTTTCCGTGTGCAAGTGATTTTAACATATGACCCTGAGAGAGCAGGCATTTTCAAACATCGTGAGAGAAGAAAAAAATACTGGCAACCAGCATTTTCTCCTTTTCTTACAATGTGTTTCACACTTTCAAAGAGAAATTCCACCATTTGAGTAACATTTAAATTATCGCCTAAAAAGCCGTTCAGCCCAAAATTTTGTTGTCTGGTAATGGGTTGTCGTGTGGTCTGGTCTTGATCTACACTGTCCTTAAAAGCAAGTTAGAATTGCTCATAGCGCCTGGGCGGATAAGGAACCACACTGCGCAAAGCAAGACAATGTAACAGAGCCGTGCTCTGTGAAAAGGGGGCTTAATGCATCTGCGAAAAGTATCGACCCAGGTCAGCCTGCGCAGTCCGCGCAGGCTGACCTGGGCCGAAACTTTTCGCTGTCGGACAATTTTCTGCATGTCCGAGGACCAGTCTACCTCATGAATAAGTCCGTTGTTAAACAAACGTGGCAATTATGGATCCATAATTATGTGATGGCTTGATAGGTATATAATGGATCACGGAGATACATTAAGCCCCGTTTTTGCCACAGCACAGCATCAAATGAATGTTACACTTACGTAAAGCTCCTTAAGATTGCCTGTTAATTCCAAAGTTTACTGTATTTATAACGCACATTTATGATTCATTTGGTCTTACTGGATAGATAGTTAAAGGCTTTGTACAAACAATTCTACCGATATAGCCTAATACAAATGGGCGGTGCTGTGGCAAAAGGGGGATTAATGCACCTCCGTGATACATCATACCAAGCAATTTATCACATGATTATGGATCCATAAAATCCATTTTGTCTAACAACCAGCTGAATCCTGAGGCACAGTTGTCCTTGGACACGCAGAAAATTTACTAATAGGAAAAAGTTTCGACCCATGTCAGCTTGCGTGGACAGCGCAGGCTGACCTGGGTCGACACTTTTCTTTTTATGTGCATTAAACGCCCTTTTCACAGAGTATTTCTCATATCCAGTACCGAGCGCTATGCTTTTGTAGACAGCGAAATTAAGACTTAGAACTTTGTTATAACACTCACATAAAGCTCTTTTAAATTGCCTTTTAAATCCACAACTGGCATAAATGAATCGTGTGTAGCAAGAACCTAATACTGGACAAGTTATATCGGATATTCCATGCCTCTATGCAACACTTTCACTCTGAAGACGCTATGCCAGACGTTGACTAGTCTGGATTACCTGCCCCTAACACTACGTTATCGGGTCAGGCAAAGCGCAAAAATGGCGGCCTCCGTGGTGGCCTCAAGCGCAGCCCTATATGCTTTCCTGTTTTTTTTTTTTCCCCCAATTTCATGTGATTCAGTTTGATCAGTGAATAAAATGAGATTAATTTTGTACAAAATATCATTACCGAATCTAAAACGTGGTGTTAGGGTATGGTTTACATATAAATTTGACGACGAATCATTTTTAAAAGTAACCCTATTTTCGGACGTTATATAAGTCCATTGACATCTCGGATACTTGAAGTATTTATGATATGTAGTTTTTCCCGCTAGATAAGAACGCAAAAAAAAAAAAACCCGCTGCCATTACTTTATTGCAACCGATCTGTTCTGAATTTTCGAATTTAGCCTACACTCCGATTTGATCAAATAAAATAACAATATCCAGTTACCTCTGCATATTACCAAAGGGAGCCGCCATTATTGCGCTTTGCCTGACGTACTATTGTGGTACCAGACTAGATGCTGACTATTTCACGAGCAGTGTAGATGCAGGTCAAACAGCCAAACACGTTACACTCACGTAAGGCTCTATTAGCTTTTAACCAGCAATATGACATAGACATACTTTATTACGTATACATATACATGAATTTTGTAATACAATAAATGATTTTACCATACCTGTGGTATGCCACAGGTTATTATACATGTACATGTAAAAAGGGTGATTTGAGGCTTTTGCAAAAACTATCGATTCAGGTCAGCGTGCGCAGTCCTCGCAGGCTGACCCGAAATGAAACTTTTTTGTTATCGGTCATTTTTTCCCTATGTCAAAGGTCCAATCTATCCAATGATTCAGTCGGATTTTAGACGAACTAGATTTTATGGAACAAAAATTATACGATGACTTATGATTATATAGAAATTATAATTGGCCCGCAACATGCGAAATGAGACCTTCGGACATTTGCGTAAAGTGTCGTCCCGGATTAGCCTGCGCAGTCCGCGCAGGCTAATCCGAGACGGCACTTTACGACTACATAGGATCTTTTCATACAGTAGACTTTCGGGAAACAGAAAATCGCACAAAAACGGGAAGTGTCGTCTTGAATTAGTCACAGACTGCACAGGCTGATCTGAGACGACACACTTTTACGCATATGTCCGAAGGCCCCTTTTCGTGTGTTGCACGCCAATCATAATGGCTTATAACGTGGGGCTTAATACATCTGCGCGATGCATTATAACAAGCAAGTCATCACATAATTATGGATCCATAAAATCCATCTAGTCTAACAACCGGCTGAATTATGAAATAGACTGGTCCTTTGACACGCAGAAAATTGACCTGTAACAAAAATGGTCGGCTCAGATCAATACTTTTTTTGCAGGTACATTAAAGCGCCCTTTTCACGGATCATGGCTTTCACACACACACACACACACACACACACACACACAGAGAGCATATATAGACTGGTCCTTTGACAAGTAGAAAATTAATGCGCAGGCTGATCTGAATCGATACTTTTTGCAGATGCATTAAGCTCCCCTTTTCACAAAGCAATGCTCATTTATAAATAAGCTTAAGTGTTTAGTTTTCATGGCTAAATTACATTTCTTTAGCGGTGATTTGTCCACCACTTCCGGTTGAACACCGTTAAGCTGTCAAGATAGAGTCTGGCTGAAAAAATATATGAACCGATTGAATTGACTTGATAAATCAAGACCAAAGAAACCCCAGTTGAGAAAGTATACTAGTCCAAGTCATGCTCTTTGAAATGGTGGTTTAATGCATCGGCCAAAAAAGCATCCACCCAGGTGAGCCCGCACAGTCCGCGCAGGGTGACCTAGTCGATACCTTTTGCTATTCGTAAATCTTCTTCATATCAAAGGACCATTCTACTTCATAGTTATGCAGGGTCTTTTTTTTTTTTTTTTTTTAATGGTTCCATTTTTTACGACTTGCATCAAGAGGATGAGTTAAACCCCCTTTTCCCAGAGCACCATCAAAAATGGAGCTAGAGTTTACTTTTCATGGCGGCACAACATTTCTTTGGCAGTGATTTAACCTTTAACTTCCGTTTGAACACCGTTCCATTGAAACGATAGTCAGACTGAAAATGTTTATGAGCCATGCTCTGTGGCGGCACATTTCTTTGGCAGTGATTTGCCCTCCAACTTCTGTTTGAACCCTGTCTCGTTGAAACGGTAAAGTCAGACTGAAACGGTATATGGGCCTTGCTCTGTGAAAAGGGGGCTTAATGCATCTGCGAAAAGTACCGACCCAGGTCAGCCTGCGCAGTCCGCGCAGGCTGACCTGGGCCGAAACTTTTCGCTATTGGTCAATTTTCCAAAGACCAATCTACCTCATGATTACCTCATGATTAAGTCGGCTGTTCAAAAAAGTGGCTTATTAGATCCATAATTATGTGATGGCTTGATAGATATCATGGATCACACAGACGTATTAAGCCCCGTTTTTACCAGAGCGTGGCTCATGTTGAACAAACACCATCAATCGAGGTAAAACGCTGAAGCGTTAGACGTCAGCCATTCGTCTTGTTCTCCCAAAATCCCCCGTGTGACATCTTGGCAACACTTCCTTAATATCACATTTCTTCTGTAATATCGCATTGGTCAGTGCCACTACAAGCTTTCCTGGAGTTTCTTTTACCCCTACTTTGTACAGTATTGTTCCCAACAGTGGCTAAAGAAATGATATTCAGTTTCAAGTACTGACACATAGATATGAGACATGCTCTGTGAATACGGGGTTTAATGTACCTGCAAAAAGTTTCGACCCACGTTTGCGGAGTAGCGACCGACCTTGGTCGAAACTTTTTGCTGTTGGTCAATATTCTGCATGGTAAAGGACCAGTCTACCTGATGATTCAGTCGGATGTTGAACAAAATGAATTTATTGATCCATAATAATATGATGACTTGCTTGGTGTCATGCATCACGGAGATGCAATAAGCCCCTTCGCCAAACCATGGCTCAGGTTTTAGTTTCTATGGTTGACATAGTTAAGTCAGTCTAGGCAACAAAAATGCCGAGCCCGGTAGCGCAGTCAGTAGTGTACGAGACCTGACACCAGGGGCGGGGGAGAGGATCGCTGGTTCGAATCCCCAACTCGGCGAATTTCTCTCCGAAGATTGATGATAGTCATTGCTACAATATTCATTTCTCTATCACCGCTGATCCTCGTTTCGACGATGGTTATGTGGGAAAGCAGTCGGTGGCACGGGAAGAATTTTGTGCAAAGTACACGTTATAGGAACTCCATGAAAGCACTGATAGGTGTACTGTACTGACTGAAACGTCGCCAAACAAACAAACAAACAAAAACTAAATTACAAAATATCGTTCAGAGTTTATCAAAGGGCAGACTGAGCATTCTATACTTTCTGATCATGACCCACAAAATCCTCTAAAATGTATGCCTGTCCATCAAAAGGTTTACACATTCTCTCGTTTTACGCTTGTCGATAAGTCTATATGGAGGACATTTCTGTAGGAAACATTGTCACAAATATAAAAAAAAAAATGTTCACGGTGAGCAATCTCTCGCTTTACAGCCGTGTTACAGGTGCTATAGCCTAAACTTTCTAATTATTTATTTGTCCTCTTTTTCAGTTATAATGGAGAATCCATATGTTGTATATGGGGCAACGGGTTAAATTCAATTTGTCTCTCGAAATACTGTTGCAGAAAACCATTTGACGATAAGAAAATCGATTTAGCCGTCTACTATTCTTCATCAAACATTTTAGATGAAACTTTCAAAGCTAACCATTGCGTGCTAAAACGACCAATCACAAATGAGATTGTAACAATGACATACGATGTTTCACAATCGCGGCTCACGATATTGGATATATTGTCTTCAAATCTAACATAACGATAAACTTTTGGACTTGCCCAAACTGATGGCATTTGCAGACGACAAAATAGATGCTGCTCGAATGATGGGATTTGTATCTGAAAGAGTAGTAAACATTGTGGAAAAAGAGAAAACGGTGGTTACCATAATTTCCCCCTTTTCTTTGAAAGTTTTCAGAAGCATTTCTTCCAAGAGTTGTTAAAACTCGGGAATGATTTGTTTAGATATGAAACCTGCACGCAAGTTTGTGAAAGGTTGTGACTGATTGTTTGTTCGGGGTTAAAATACTCTGTGTCAAATATGTTTCAGTTATGTACCAGCGACAGATCACATAACAGTGTTTCCGGAATTATTTTGTACCATTAATTCATGAATTATCCAAACATTGATGCTAATATAAGCGAGGTGATCTGAACTGGTCCCCGTTGTAGATCTACATAATACCTATACACAATGAAGCATACCTCAGGTGGTCCGTTGATCGAATCCCTCGGCCGTTTCACGTAGCTTGATATGCACGTGCACGGTATATTTCCTACGTCTCTGGAAGCACACGGTTTTACCGTTATTGAGATTGTAAGGCTCTTCTTAAAAAAGAAAACATGAGACAATCTTCTATCGACATCTAAGAATATTTCGGTCGGCAAACAGTTTGTACATTCAATTTTTAGCGTGGTTTATCAATTCCGTTGGGAGCTTTCATCGACAGATCGATAGATGTGAATAACTGCACCTTGGTTGTTCATCTCGCTGCTTAGCAATTTGCAGGGACGCCGCCATGTTTAAGATTATGTGATTTGTAGTTCAAAATGGAAGCCTCCTTTCTACGGACGAGGTTAGATGTAGGTACGGAATCGGCCGAGTTGTGACGAGTGTACACCTACCTATATACTCGCTGTATCGGGGGAGATAACTGATCTAGAGATGATCGTGATGCTATCCCCCTCTTCCCCCCCCCCCCCCCGCAAAAAAAAAAAAAAAAAAAAAGATGGAGGAGATAGGTGACAGTCACCTTAAATCTTAACTCTTTACCACACAATCCCGAGTTTTAACGACCTTTCTAAAACTGACTTTTGAAAACATTGTGGGGAAAAGGAGAAAATGCTGGTAACCAGCACTTCCTCCTTTTCCTACAATGTTTTCTGCGCACAGTATTCTTCCAAAGCCACTGGCGTCTGTCCCACATAACCATCATCGAAACAATGATCAGTGACGAAAAGATAACGTACAGGGCATGAGACCAGAGGGTAACTGATTCGATTCCTCAGCCGAGTCAGCCAATATCTGTTCGAGAATGATGATAGCCATTGTCACACGATTCATTCCTCTCTCACCGCTGATCCGATGATTGCTTCTACTAATCGGCTACTGTCAACGGCATTTAAATCACAGGCCTTTGAATCTCCATCGGTCTATCGCGAATCACCAAAATTTTCATTGCTCAATCATTGGACACCGTTTCTAAAAATAACACATTTTATGCATAGCATCTATTTTTGGTAACGGTGTCCGATGATCAAGCAATGTAAATTTTGGTGTTCCGTGATAGACCAATGGTAATTCTCTGGCCTGTGAATAAAACCGCTCACACACAACTAAAAAGAAAAGATTCTAAAATTATGTTGATAAGGTATAAAGTACCAGAGAACTAAACCCGGAATTAAGCTGGTAATAACACCAAATAACCTTTCTGTCAGGAAGACAGTCAACAAAACAATCTTTAACTCTTTACCACACAATCCCGAGTTTTAACTACCCTGAGGAAGAGACCTTTTGAAAACATTGTGGGAAAAGGAGAAAATGCTGGTAGCCAGCATTTTCTCCTTTTCCCACAATGTTTTCTACCCTTTCCAAAACAAATTTCAATTTCTCAATCACATTTATTATGTCGTCTGCAAATGTTTTCAATTTGGACCAGTCTGAAATTTTGTCATTTGGTAAAGAGTTAAGCGGTATTTGTGAACAATTAGAAAACAAAACAATTCTAAACCTATTATTTTTTACGTCTCCTCTATTGAAATACATTACAATCCAGAGAATTTCACATATCCGTTACTTTTACCCTTAGAAAACAATCCCGTGCTACAATGAGCCTGTGTCAAAAGGCTTTTGAAAACATTATGGGAAAAGGAGAAAATACTATCAGGGTGCTTTCGATCCAACATACGGGAAATCTTATCATTTCAGACGTATAAAAAAATGTCCTCTGCAATGTATACAATTTGAGCAAGTATAAAAACATCTGGTAAAAAAGTTAAAGTTCATTGAATAAGATTTCTGCTTTAACTCTTTACCAAATGGCGTGCAACACACGAAAAGGGGTCTTCGGACACATGCGTAAAAGTATGTCGTCCCAGATCAGCCTGTGCAGTCTGTGACTAATCCGAGACGACACTACCCGTTTTTGTGCGATTTTCTGTTTCACGAGAGTCTACTGTGTGAAAAAATCTTATGTAGTCGTAAAGTGCCGTCTCGGATTAGCCTGCGCGGACTGCGCAGGCTAATCTGGAACGACACTTTACGCAAATATCCGAAGGTCTCATTTCGCATGTTGCAGGCCAAATGACAAATCTTTGAACTTATTCAAAATGAAAGTTATTTGCATACGACAAAAAAAAAAAAAAAACTGTGGCCAAAAAAGTTGAATTCGCCTTGGACAGGACAGAAAACATTGTGGGAAAAGGAAAAAAATGTTGGTTACTAGCATTTTCTCCTGTTCCACGTCAAAAAAAAAAAAAATGCCGAGCCTGGATTCGTTCTCAAAACCAACGACTTACACGGCATGCGTACAACTTGTCACTGGCTTTGCCGACTCTGCCACGTGGGCCAAACGTGCCGTCTATTGAAGCATATTTACAGATGGAGCAATTGCTATGTTCACTTTTATGTTTTTCTAGTGTTCCATTTCGAAAAATAATTGTATGTACAAGTCTGTGAGTTAACCTTTTAACCACACAAATTTTCGTGTTTTAACAATCCTGAGGAAGAAACCCTTTGGAAACATTGTGGGACTTGAAAACATTTCCTCCTTTTTCCCAAATGTTTAAACCGTTTCATATCCTAGTCCCATCATTTGAGCTAAATTCAAATTGTCGTCTGCAAATGCTTTGAATTTGGACCAGTCTAAAATTTTGTCGTCTGGTAAAGATTTAAAGACGTCAGTATATGAACGAAGGTTCCTCCTTTCGCTTTGAGGCGGTTATATCCCTTTTCCGGTCTGAAAGATTCCAATGAACTTTCCCGTTGTTTCATCTCTTACACATGACACCGACGTAAAGTCACATATTTTTCCTTTTCTTTTCACTCTTTACCAAACAACAAAATTTCGTAGTATACAGAATTGAAAGCATTTGCAGAAAACAAAACAAAAGTAGCTCAAATGATGATTTCTGTCTTTGATAGGGTGGAAAGCATTGTGGGAAAAGGAGAAAATGCTGGTTACAGCATTTTCTCCTTTTCCCACAACGTTTTCAAATCTGCAGACTTTTAAAACTCGGGATTATGTGGTAAGGAGTTAACCCTTTACCCGATTAAAAAAAATAGTAATAATAATAAAATGTTCCAAATTGAAAGCATTTGTAGACGACAAATGCAGTATTTTGACAGTATTTTTTGCAGATGTATTAAACCCTCTTTTTCAAAAGAACATGTCCTCATTTTTTTTTTTTTTTTTTTGCTTAACATTTTCAGGAATAGGAAATCCACGTTTTCCTGTCAGAAAATTCGCAAGCCTTGCTATTTGCGTAAAACAATATGGTCAATAAAAAAGAAATCACCATTGTTGTAGTTTGACGGCGACACTGCGTCAATTTCAAAGGTTTGTTTTGTTTGCATTTTGTTTTACGCCTTTTTCAAGATTATTTCAGTTATATCTCGGCGGCCAGAGCACCTATCCATTCTTTCCTTAAGTTTCTGCCCCTTCTCCTTTTTACCACAAGGTTTTCTACCCTTCCAAAAACAAATTTCAGTTTTTGAGTCAAATTTATTTTGTCGTCTGCAAATGCTTTCAGTTTCGACAAGTCTGAAATTTTGTCGTTTGGTAAAGAGTTAAAGGTCCTGGGGAAATCCGTTTCTGAACACATTCTAGGAAAACAAAAAGAAAATGCTAGTAACTGCAACTAATTTTCTCCTTTTCTCACGACGTTTTTTATCCTTTCAAAAGATAATCCCGAGAAGTGAGCCACACTTAATATGTCGTCTGCAAATGCTCTCAATTCGGATTGGTCAAAAACTGAAAGCTTTGCAGGCGACAATTTGGTGGCATTTGGAAGGATAGAAAAACATTGTGGGAAAAGGAGAAAATGCTGGTTACCAGCATTTTCTCCTTTTCCCGCAATGTTTTCAAAATGCATTTTCTTTAGTGTCATTAAAACACGGGACTGTGTGGTAAAGTGTTTATATAGGACAGGCTGAAAATGTCTGTTTAAAATTAACTGATACGGTGCTCTGTGAAAAGGGGACTCTATGTATCTGCAAACAGTACCGATCCATGTCGGCCTGTGCAGTCCGCGCAGGCTGACATGAATCGAAACTTTTTGCTATTTTTTAAATTTTCTGCAAGTCCAGGATCATTCTACCTCCAGATTAAGTCGGTTGTTCGACAAAGTGGATTTTATGGATCCCTAATTGTATGATGACTTGATTGGTATCGGAAATGCATTAAACCCCTTTTCGCCAGAGCATGACTCAGTTCTTATATACGATAATAAACATACGAAAGTATTCACGTGAAATATTCTGACTTCAATAACACCCATTCAGTGTTTTTACATCGGACCTATGTTTATACTGGTGACGCAATATCACCGTTTATCCCTTAACTCTTTACCAAACAACAAAACTTTTAGACTGGTCCAAATTGAAAGCATTGGCACACGACAAATTAAATGTGGCTTAAATGATGGAGTTTGTTTTTGATGGGGGTGGAAAATATAGTAGGAAAAGGAGAAAATGCTGGTTACCAGCATTTTTTCCTTTTCCTACTATGCTTTCAAATGCCCATTATGTTGGGGTCGTTAAAACTCGGGATTGTGTGGTAAAGGGTTAACCTGTCGAATAGGTGACGTGAAAATTTCAAGCTCATTTCAAATGTATTTTTTTTTTTAGGTTAAAAAACTCTCCTTATCGAACAGTGTAGATCGGGATCGGTCTGCACATTTTGTGCAGTGTGATCTTGATCTACACTGTCCGCAAAAGGTCATTGAGTCGCGCTTACCAGGTTATATTATACAAGTTTCAGGATTAGGGATCGAATCTCTGAGGTGTTTTTAGATATCCATCTTTTTGAAAAACACCAACAGTTACAACCGGAAGGATTTGTCTTGCACTAAAATTTTCACCAGACCGTTAACTTTTAGAACAGTCCATACTCAGAAGGCTTGTAAACAACTATTTAACTTTGGCGTTTCTGAATGACTCTGTCTCTAAGGCAGAAAACCTTAGTGAGAAAAGGACAAATGCCGGTTAACCCTTTCCCAAACAACAAATTTTGGACTGGTCCAAATTGAAAGAGTTTGCAGACGACAATTCTAAATTTGATGAAAATGGCAGAAAGTTATCAAAAAGGGTAGAAAACACTGTGGGAAAAGGAGAAATTGCTCGTTACGAGCAATTTCTCCTTTTCCCACAGTGTTTTCAAAAGACTTGTACTGCAGACACGTGAAAACCAGGGCTTGTTTGGGAAAGGGTTAACAGTATTTTTCTCATTTTCCAACTAAATTTTCTAAAATCTTTTTCTCGGGGGTCATCAAATACGGAATCTGTAGGTAAAAGGGTTTTAAAAGAATGCGAAATAACAATAATAACTTTGTATTGTGCTGCCTCACAATTCAACAATTAACCCTGTCATAGACCACCCTTATCTACAAATACCATCTTGTTCTCTCACGGAAACATGGTGAAAATCAAGGTACTGAAAGTAACAAAAAAAAAAAAACGTGCAAGGTACACAGAATGTTAAACTATAATAATTACCACAATTTCCATATTGCTCATAAAATGTCAATGGTTCAGGCTACGTGTCTTTCAGTAGATCGATAGATAAAGTCTTGAAGTTGTTGAAAGAGAACTACTTTTTACAGCGACAAAAAAACCTACATTGTTGACGGAAATGCGGATTTTACTTCCGGTTGAACACTGTAACAGTGCGACAGGCTTAAGCCTGACTTCAACATCTCAGGCTATTGTTGTACTTTTTTAAAACAGCCGTGTATTACGTTTTATTGATAGTAATGCGAAATGCACTTTAGGGTCCGTATTCACCAACAATTCTTAGGCATCTATACCGCCTGCCTCTTTAGACATGCCTATAAGGTAAAGATCGGTCTGAGGTTATATAGAGCTACTTTGCACTGATTGACTTGTTTGCACTCTCGGTGTGACTCCAAACTTATAAAGTAATGAAATTTCTGATTGGCCGAACCATTCGGTTGCGTAATTTCGAAATATGAAAAAAGAAATCTTGATAATTAGACACTAAAAATGCTATTAAGTATGCTTGTTGACTGTGGGCCCTGGCTGAACACCGTAACAATGCAGCAAACCTTAGTCTGGTTTGAAAAAAAAAAAGGTATTGAAGCTGTTGACAAACTTTTTAGCAACATTTTTCCTTTGCTAACGGTAATTAGCTCATTTCATACGTTCCAATTCGGTGCCAATAAGGAAAAAGTCTTGCTAAAAAAACCCGTCAGATATATTTTCACATTAACCCCTATCCTGCTAAATAACTTAAATAAAACTTTCAAGGCGACAGTAAAATTCCAAATTTTGCTAATTCAACGGTATTTCTGGGGGGAAAATATCTCCTTAACGGACATTGTAGATCCAAGATCAGACTGCACGTTCTGTGCAGTCTGATCTTTATCTACACTGTCCGCAAAAGGTCTGTGAGTCGAGCTTAGCAGCCTAGTGGCCAACAGCCCTCAGTGCCTATCCAATAAATTACAAATTCATCGATGTCGTGTGACACTCTGAAAAAAGTTAACGTGTACAGATTTTTTGATAACAAGAACAATGACAAAAAAGTGATCGTCAACCCTTCACCAAAAGCAGAGCTCCAGATAGCGGGAGTGATTTTGATTTGAAAATTGAAAATATTTATCACTCTCCACTAAACCCTATGTTGTGGGTACTCATTAGAATCGTCTTAACGAGACGATTCTAATGAGTACCCACAACATAGGGTTTGGAAGAGAAATAATGGATTTAGAATACTATCACTCCCTCTTATCTGGAGGTCTGCAAATGAGAAAGACAGAGTTTGGAAATATTGTGGGGGAAAGGAAAAATACAGGTAACAAGCATGTTCTTAATTTCAAACAATGTTTTCTATCCGTTCCAAAGACTAATCCAACCATTTGAACCATACCTAATATATCAGTTGCCATTGCTTTGAATTTGGACAGGTCTTATATTTTTTCGTTCGGTAAATTGGTAAAGAGTTAAGCTGGTTATTTGCCATGCTTTTGTGAAAAAAAAAAAAAAAAAACGTGAGAAGTTATTTGTCCCCTGTAGTCTTCTTTGGACCAGAATGACTAAAGCATTTAAAAAATGAACAAAAATTTACGTTCAAAAATTGATTTTCAAAAATTGATTTCACTGGTCCCCGCTATCCCCGATAACTAAAATAATGTTGAAAACGGCTAATGAACTGTTGCTGTTATTTTATTTCAACTATGTAGACATGTTTAAGTAAGAGGGGCCAAGGGTCACAAGAGGGCAACAAGGAATTTTAAAAATGACAACGTGATTAGTAGATAGCATTCTTTTCTTTAAAATATGTCACACACCTTTTAGCACGATATCTAAATAGCTGAAAACAACGTGGAGTTAATTAATAGGTAATTCCATATTAGCAGGAAAAAGACAGGAAAAAAACCCTTTGAAGCCCAGTTCCTGAAAATTACTTGGTATATAAGCCGTTATGCAATCACTAATACAGACAAAGTTCGGTGAACATACCGATATATCTACATAACGCCCGAGTCTTCGCATTTTCACATTGTGTAGGTATATATACTTTTCTCGTTTTTATTTTCCTTTCTCTATGTTTTCATCATCACCGTCTAAAAGTTGATATATTAATCTATATATGATCCATGCTCTGGCAAAAGGGGGCTTAAAGAATTTTTGCGCTCCATGATACCAAGCAAGTCATCACGTAGTTAGGGACCCATAAAATCCATTTTGTCTAAAAACCGACTATGTCATAAGTCAAATTGGTCCTTTGACATACAGAAAATTGACTAATAGCGAAAAGTTCTGGCTGGATACTTTTCGCAGATGCTTTCAGCCCCGTCTAATGACACACACACACACACACACACACACACACACACACACACATATATATATATATATATATATATATATATATATATCCCTTATCCTGCTAAATAACTTAATGTAATATTCAAGCCGATGGTAAATAACTTAATATAATTTTCAAGCCGATGGTAAAAACCAAACTTGATATTTCAAAGTTATGGAGGGTTGGGGAAATATTTCCTAAACAGACAGTGTACAGCCAAGATCAGACTGTACGTTCTGTGCAGTCTGATCTTGATCTACACTGTCCGCAAAAGGTCCGTGAGTCGCGCTTAGCAGTCTAAGGGTTAATAGATATCCGATTCCTGGCTGTTCGTATATCATAGTGTTGTCGGATTTTGTAGGCCTGATCGGTAGTTTTTGCTCCTTTTTTAAAGGGCCACGTGTTTTCCAAAAGTAGACAATTCAGGGGTCATAGAGCAGACAAATCTAAGTCGTAAGATTTAAAAGTATGGATATTCATTATCATGACTTTGATAATGTCTTATGTATAGTAAAGTTTGTCAATGTTCCAGTAGCTGGCAGAAAAATGAATCTGAAAATCAGAACAAAAGTTGGTAACTTACGTGCTCTCATGGCATGCTGGAATCTGGATTGACGCAGTACACATGCGCTTTGTGATATACATTTAAAGCCTTTCACCATCTGGTCAGCATTAAAGAACTTGATATTTAGCACCTATCCTGCTAGATAAGAGAAATGAAATTTTCAGGCTGAAAAAAGAAAACAACAACCGAATTTTGATATTTCAAAGGTATCTTCTCGTCGGACAGTACAGATCCTAGATCAGACTGCACAGAGTGTGATCTGCACTGTCCGCAAAAGATCCTTGAGTCGCGCTTAGCTGCCTAAGGGTTAACTGGTAGTCGATACTTTCTCCTAGATCTATATTATTTTTACAAAAGTTTTCTTCCCCAGGTTCGTTACTATACGGGATCATTTGGTAAACGATAAAACAGAAACAAAGTATATCAAAAGGATAAACGAAAGCCAGACTAGGCCATGTAAGTAGGCTATTTTAAGGGTAATATCTCTTAAAGGGGTCTTTGACCGGTCGCTCTTTCTGCTGTTCCTCTCCTATATTTGAGCCGTGCTCTGGGAAAATGGGTTTAATTAATCTCCTTGATGCTCTGTACCAGGCAAATCATCTCATAGTTACGAATCCATATAATTTGACTACTTACCGACTGAACCTGGCGGTAGGCTGGTCCTTTGACATGCAGAAACTAGAATAATAGCAAAAAGTTTCGATTCGATACTTTTTGCAGATGCATTAAACCCTCTTTCCACAGAGCATTACTCATTTCCAAAATTCCTTTTTTTAAAAAAAAAAAACATGGCGCATTATGTAGTTTTCCAGAGATGTATCTAGAGGATATTTGCTTTTTTCGGTGAAAGATCGAAATTTATTTCATCGAGTGAACATCATCGGTAATATTTTCACGAGTGGCGCGGCCACTCGTGAAAGTATTACCGATGATGTTCACGAGATGAAATGAATTTCGATCTTTCACTGAAAAAAACAACAACAAATATTCCATTTATTTCATGCTTCTGACCCCTAATTTGTTGGATTTTCATCAAAATCCAGTATAGTTGTTGTCGGTAATTCCCCTTGGCATACCCCCTGACATAACAACGCATTACAATATTACAATATTACGGAAAGCGCGAGAAATATAGTGTAAATTACGTCATATTTCCCTCTATTTGAATGGCACGCACTGTTTACCCAGGTAACTAGTGCGCGGGAACTACTGTTTCCGCCTTCAGTTGAAGAGTTAGAAAATATAAAATTGGTATTTTCACTGGTCGTAACCATGAAATATCAAACCATAATCCACCATTATTTCTCGATAAACTACCGAAAAGCATGAAATAATCAAAGCGTTGAAAGCACTGGTGTGGTATTTGTCAAGAGAGCCATTGTAAGGAATTATTAATTTTAAAAAATAAACAATGGAAATAGTTTCAAAATATTCGTTTGAAAGTCAATCTACTATATAGTCATGCACAATCCAATAGAGTGGTCTGAAATCTTGTGGGACGAACAAGTCCGGGCGAATAAGCCTAGGGACGAATATTTCTAGGAACGAACTGGTTTTGGGACGAACAAGCAAGGAATCGGCGGTCGGGAAACAAAGATTGTGTGTATCATTACGCCAATGGAAGGCCATAGAGGATCAAGCTATTTTTGATAAAAAAAAAAAGTATTTCCATGATCGATGGCCTGAACCAATTTATTTCAATGCGCCATTTTCAATTTCATATCTGAAAGCAATCGAAACACTTATTTGTCTTAGAAAGATTGAGTTTAATTGGGTTTACTTCCTTCGGTTTTGCACAAACTGTGATACATGATTTTCAAAATGCCGTATTGAACTCATAGTGGCATTGTCTTTGACAAATGCCACAAAAAGTAGTAATTTACTCTATATTGCGTACCTACTAATAGAAAAACGCCATAGACTGTTTGCCGCTTGGCGCATTGCCGAAGGCCTAGCAAAAACCCCAAATTCTACAGGCAACATTTCTTTCTAATTTGGAAATAGATATAGCAGTTAGGACTACCTAAAATGGCGTTTAAGATTTACTTTTTATTTTGTTGACGATAAAAGCGGCATGTATTTCCGACAGGATACGGAAGTAAATTCTGGCCAAAAACCTGGTTAATAATTTTAGCATTTCAGGGACTATTTTGTGTCGAATTTTCTGTGAGTAATTTATAGGTTTAAATATAACAATAATTGTTTTCAGTATTTCACAACCTTCGCAGCTATAGATTTTAAGCTACCTGCATTTCCTGTTAGACACGGAAGTAGACACTGGTCAAAAACTTGCTTTACACAGCATTTTAAACAACAACATATACGTAGGCCTATAGATGTACTTGTTTTGTTTTTGTTTTTAAATTTCCTGCTAATTAAAAAACCAAATGTAACAAATACTGAATTCCATCTTGCTGTTATTTCACAGTACATTCTGTTAATAGTAGAGCAAAAATTTCAGCGAAGGCCAGCCTGCGCAGACTGCGCAAGCTGGCATTCGTCGGAACTTTTGAAGATGTCTTAAATCACCTTTCAACAGAGCATGATTCATTTAATTTCAGATATACCACAGCATATCAAAAAATTCATTAAACCACAAGGAAATATGAACACCAAGAGCATCCTCGCAAGAGTGTTTGTCGCAGCAATATCAGTCCTTTACAGTGTACAAGCAGGTTTAATTCGCTTATCATGCTCAGAAATCACACCAGAGGATCCCTCCACCTTATACCCGCTACATGAATCGTTTCTTATGCAGCCCGGTTACAACCATGGAGATATACCGTCCTCAGTTGCAGAATACGTGAATATTACACGCACTCCCCTAGACGAACGCACGGAAAACAAACTCTGCGAACCCCTCCATGTAACAACAACTCTGTCTCGCGAACAAATAAATTTACGAAGTAGCTGTCCTTGGCATTACGTACTCAACACCGATAGCAACCGAGTTCCGCCGACTTTAGTTGAGGCCAAGTGCAACTGTCAAGGTAATGCGAGCTGCGTTGGAGCCCCTGGGCACACTCGCTGTATGCCAGTCAAATATTACACACGTGTAAGAAGAAAGTTCTCTCACTGTGTGAATGAAAATGGACAGTTAGAGCCAGTGTTCATAACAGTTCCCGAACCAATCGTTGTAGGATGTACTTGTGGAGTACAGTTACGTCATCACCAGCACCGTCATCATCAGTGACACCTTCATCATCGAAATGCGTTTTAAGAGTACAGGACAGACGTGATACAATTTTGACCTGGATAAGAAAGTCACCGTAAATTTTATCAAGATGTTATTTTTTTAAATTTACTTTTATATTTTCCTCTATATTTGTTTTTTATCTTTCTTTTAAAACAAAGTTTTACAATTTTCAGCAGTCTGTTTATAAACTCTTTTCGTACTGATTTAGTTCCACAATTACTAAGAACTTTTTCCTAAATGCAGCGAACGTATAAGGCTTTTTTACTCGTTCTTTCACCGTCAAGAATTTCAACAGACCAATTACATGTTGAAGTCATTATGACAATTATAAAGGTCTAAGTCATCCATCCAAACGTTCAAGTGACAAAAGATTATTCTTATTGAATAAGTAGTTTTCCCTTCAAACCACATCTGCGTACTCATATAGATATAGATTTAAAGCAAAATTAAAACAAAATATCAGAACTAAGTTATCTTTTTTCCAAGGGTGACGGATGGGATAACAAATGAGTCGTGATATGAATTATGTTTTTTTTTTTCCTTATTTCATGGGTTGTTCCCTCCATCAAGTCAAACAGAATTTTTTGCTGTCGCTTAGATTATTTTTGCATTTTAAATGTCTACATTGTCGTCGTTTAAGTTTTCGAATTGTTCATGGTTAAGTTTTATGTCGGATATGAAAATTGAATTTAACACAATGCTTTGGCAAGAACATGTTCAATATATATATTGTGTGCATGTACTGTGCAATCTGGTCTTGATTTATACTACCAAGTGGTAACAAAAGCATACAATACTATGTACTTTTTTTTTGCTTTTTGTTTCATATTCTTAGCTCACCTGAGCACAAAGTGAGCAAGGTGAGCTTTTGTGATCGTACTATGTCTGTTATCCGTCATGCGTACATCTGGGCGTCAACAATATTGCCTTGTGTGCACTGTAAATGCCCTATTTTCAGCCCAATACTCATGAAACTTGGTCAGATTACTTTGTCTTGATAATATCTCGGACGAATTTGAAATTGGGTGACGTCCAGTAAAAAAGTAAGTCGCTTGGAAAAATCTTAGAAAAACCTTGTTTACACTCTAGAGGCCACAATTTTTATCGTATACTCGTGAAAGTTGAGCAGAATGTTTTTCTTGATGATATCTTGGACTTCTTAGAAATTGGGTTGTTTCGGATTAAAAAGTAGGTCAATGAGACAAATCTTAGAAAAACATTGTTTGCACTCTAGAGGCCATATTTTTTATCGAACACTCATGAAACTTGGTCAGAATGTTTGTCTTTGTGATAGCTTTGCACAACTTTAAAATAAGGTCACGTCTGGTCTCAAATAAATAACTGGGACAAATATTAGAAAAACATTTTGTGCACTCTAGAGGCCACATATTCAGTCCGATACTCCTGAACATTGGTCAAGACACTTTTGAAAATGTTTCACATCATCACAATTAGCCTCACTCTGACTTCATTAATCCCAGATGACTTTATTCAGGTGAGCGCCCCAGGGTTAATGGCCCTCTTGTTTATTAAAATTATTGATCTGATATATATTGTACCTGTTGAGGCCCATGTCTTTCTTTTCTTGTTACATATTTTGTTGATTTAAAAAAAAAAAACTTATACAAACATATCTCGTTTTACTTTTTAGTGACTTTTATAGAACACATTTTTCGTTTAAATATTATTTTGTGTTTATGGACAACTTTTTTAGTGCTTTTCATCACTAAACTTAACAATTTCGGATTTATCATCATTATATGAAAAAAAGTTCAAGTGTATTGACGGTTACAAATATTTCAACCTTAAAAGCTTTTTAGCTAGAATGTGCAATGCACCATTGCCTTGGTTTGAACTGTCTCAAATGTCCCATAACTCTTTACCAAAATGACAAAATTTAGGACTTGCCTGAATTGAAAGCATTTTCAGCCAGCAAATTCATTGTGACTTAAATGATGGTATCTGTCTTAGAAAGGATAAAATACACTTGGGGAAATGGACAAAATGCTGGTTGCCTGCATTTTCTCCTTTTCCCACAATAATTTGAAAAGCTTTTTTTCCTCAGGGTTGAAAAATACGGTATTGTGGTCGAGGGTTTATCTTTTATGCATGTGATGCAATGACTACCAAAAACGTTACGATTGGATTATATGTTATCTCAGAGTTTTTAGTTATGTTTCATTTATTCTGTTGTGTGTTGAATCCTTTAATAACTGCTATAATAAGTGCTTAAACCATTTACCAAAAGACATTATTTCAGATCTGTCTAAATTGCAAGCATTTGCAGACGTCACATTAGATATATCAGACGTCAAATTAACAATGGGTGGAGTTGTCTTTCAGTGGGAAGAAAACATTGTGAGAAAAGGAGAGAATGCTGGTAACCAGCATTTTCTCCTTTTCCTGCAATGTTTTCAAAATCCTTCCTCGTCAGGATTGTTAGAATTCAGGACTATGCGGTAGGCTAAAGCGTTAAATTTTCCAACCAATAATAAAAAAAAAAAACCCGATTGATTCTGATTTCAAACTTCTTTTTGCGGGATACCCCAACGTAGCCTATATCTATCAAACAGTGTAGATCTACTGAAATCTGACTGCACGCTCCGTGTTGTCAGATCGCAGTAGATCTTCAATGTTAGGACCGGAGAGGTGCATTGGTTCGCGCTTAGCAGCGTATGGGATACAACAGATCTCATTGGTGCGAGCATTTATTTATTAGAACCGTACAGAATTGTATATCTTATCCTTGTAGATCTACATTGTATCTTACTTTTGTTACTGTTGGTATTGTTTTTCAGTTGGCATTTTCTATTCTAGATTTTATTCTTGTTTTAGTAGATCCATTAAAATGTTTGTGATAACTTTGTTTTTTGAAGTTTACTTTTTTCGTCAATCATTGAATCAGGGATGATCCCTGATTGAATCAATAGGCCTATTGATCAACAGTCGATATGAAATCTTTGAAATAGATCTATACCATTGACTTTTAAAGTTTAAGGATAATGTAACAATTGTGGTTTTACATCACAAGTAGATCTATCATTTATTTAAGTCACAGTTTCCGTCGTCACACCTAGATCTATCTCTATGTAGAAAGTTTCTTTTGGTGCTACTCGCAGTACTTAGCCTCTAGATCCAGCCTAGTCTAGTACCACTTCTAACCAACTCTAGATCTTCATCTAGTCTAGCTGGAGAACAAGTGGAAGGTACTCCACTAGACGTTTGCAACACTGGAAAAGATTATAGGGGAAAAGATAACTGTACCTCTTACAAGGTTATCAAAATATCAGAGTCGTCTGCTGCCGAACAGGGGAGGTAAAAAAAATCGCCTCTTTTCTGTCGCGGTTTAGTAAGGCAGGAAACCAATCCAAGGGAAAGAACTCTTAACGTAAAATGCGTGGGTTATTTGAAAGCTGACAAGGCAATCGAAATATTCATCACTCCAGCGAAACCCATCACCCAAACGACAAGATGGCAAGCATTACTCCATACAATGGCTCAGAAGAAAATTTAGCCCCTACTACATTGGTATACAAATATCTCTTCAATTATACTCTTCATATCTAGCTATAGTTTCGTCACTGTCGGCTTCGTTCTTTTGTTTAAAAATTTCTCCTGATTACCAGTTCAGCCCAAAGCCAACTGGGGCCCATGACAAACTTGATTTTCTTGGTCGACTCGACCATTTTAGTGTGTTTTGGGAAAAAGGAATCTGATTAACAGCATTTTCTCCTATACTGTATCAATTTCAAAAGCCAAGACATGACTGCCATCATTACTAAGATAACTTTTGCAGACGAAAGAAATTTGGACTCATCCATTTTGAATTAATGAAAGAATTTGCAGATGGGGAACTAATTGTGGCTTATACTATAGGATTTGACAGAAAAAGGATAGAAAACAGAGTAGCAGAACTAGAAAATTCGGGTTACCATCATTTTCTCCATTTAGCAAACTTTCAACGCCTTCTTACTGAGTCATGAAACATAGGAACATAATGGCATTAGATAGAAGGTTAACTCTTTACCATGTGACAGAATTTAAGAATTATCCAAAATAAAAGCCATTGCAGACAACATGGTTAATTTTATTCAGATGATGTGACTTGTCATCAGAAGGGTAGAAAACAATGTTGAGAAAATGCTAGTCACAGGCATCGTCTCATTTTCCCATAATGTTTTCAAAAGATTTTTTTTTCTCATGGTTATTAAAACTCAGGATGTATAGTAAAAGTTTTACCACTTATTCCCGTCTTTAATGACTTTAAGGAAATGTACCTATGAAAACATTGTGGGAAAAGGAGAAAACACCAGTATACTTCTCCTTTTCCCACAATGTTTTTACTCTCTCAAAGACAGATCCTATTATATGATGTATCTTATTTGCCTTCTTCAAATGCTTTCAATTTTGACCATGAATTTTCATGAGATATGAAAATTTTGTCCTGGAAACACTATATTTTGATTTTGCCTTCACTCTTTCCAAGAAGTTTGATTCTATTCCTGAGCCCTGGTAGCTCAGTTAACCCTTTCCCAAACAAGCCCTGGTTTTCACATGTCTGCAGTATAAGTCTTTTGAAAACACTGTGGGAAAAGGAGAAATTGCTCGTAACGAGCAATTTCTCCTTTTCCCACAGCGTTTTTTACCCTTTTTGAGACCTTTCTGCCATTTTCATCAAATTTGAAATTGTCGTCTGCAAACTCTTTCAATTTGGACCAGTCCAAAATTTGTCGTTTGGGAAAGGGTTAATTGTTGGTAGAGTACAGGTCTTGATGGCTGGTTTGAATTCCTGCTAGGCTAATTTCTTTCCGAGGATTAATGATAGTCATTGTGACAGATTCATTCCTCGCTCTCTGCTGATCACTGTTTCGACAACGGTTATATGGGAAAGCAGCCAATGGCTTGGGAAGAATATTATGCAATATTGTGAAACTTCAGGAAAGCATAAAAGCTGCATTGATAGGTACACTGGCTTTAGCGAAGTATCTCATTCTGAAATAATAGGTGCATGGGCTTTTGCAATATATCTGAAATAATGTTGAAAATGACTTTAAACACCATACAGCATTCCATCATACAATCAATCAACAAATTCTTTCATAATTTGTTCACTAATGCCTTCAATTCAGACTGGTCTAACATTTTTTTTTTTTTTTGTCTTTTTGATATTTCACTGAAAGTTGATATTTACCTGAAGGTTACTGAGATATTTGAAGTTTGTATTTACAGATTATTGGTAGTGAGGGGACAGGTAAACATGGGATAGCAAAGTGTCTTGCAGAGATGGGTAACACACTTGAGCTGAAAGTGTAAGCTGATGTTTGAGCCATGCTCTAGCAAAAGGGGGCTTAATGCATCTCTGCGGTCCATGGTACCTATCAAACCTTCACATAATTATGGATCCATAATAGCCACTTTTTTTAACAACCCACTTAATCATAACATAGACTGGTCCTTGGACAAACTAAATATTGACCAATGGCAAACAGTTTCGGCCCAGGCCAGAATGCACAGTGTGCCAACCTGGGTCGATACTTTTCGCAGATGCATTAAACCCCCATTTCACGGAGCATGGTGCCAAGCCCAGGTAGCTTAGTCAGTAGCGCACAGGACTTGGGAACAGGGGACGGCTGGTTCGATCCCTGGCTTGGCCAATTTCTTTCCAAGGATTGTTTCAATAGTTTCAAAATGCCGTATTTTGGACTCTTCCACTAGGAAAGCATGAGCAGATGACAAATTTGAAATTGATGCAAATGAGCTTAACTCTTTACCAAACAACAAAATTTTAGACATGTCCAAATTGAAAGCATTTGCAGACGACAAATCAAATGTAACTCAAATGATGATTTCTGTCTTTGATAAGGTAGAAAACATTGTGGGAAAAGGAGAAAATGCTGGTTACCAGCATTATCTCCTTTTCCCACAAAGTTTTCAAAAGCCTTCTTTTTCAGGGTCGTTAAAACTCAGGATTGTGTGGTAAAGCGTTAAAGTTCTCAGATACAGAAAAAAACTTGTGGGCAGAAGAGAAATTTCTTGTTTCAAACAATTTCTCCTTTTTCTACATTGATTTTAAAAGCCCTCTTCCATGTCTTTACCTTGATAAAGGAGCTGCAGCCATTTTTATTTCCAATCTTACCTCTTTACCAGACAACAAAATTTTAGACATTTCACAATTGAAAGCTGTTGCAGACAACAAATTAAGTATGACTCAAATGTCAGGACATGTATTTGAAAGAATAGGAAACATTAGGAAAAAAGGAGAAAATGCTGGTTGCTGGCATTTTCAGCTTGCCTGTTTCAGAAGAAAATATCAAGTGACTATGTTACAGCCCAGATGCCATAGTTTGCATCATTTTTGACATTTTCTTATATCTGTCATTTTTTACTTTAAACCTGGGCTAAATGTTTATGAACTCTTAAGCAAACGACAAAACTTTGGACCCGATCATGTTAAAAGTATTTGCAGATGACAAAGGTTGCTAAAACGATGATGATCTTCGATAGGGTAGAAAACATTGTGGGAAAAGGAGAAAATGCTGGTTACCAGCATTTTCTCCTTTTTCCACAAAGTTTTCAAAAGCCTTCTTTCTTAGGGTCTTTAAAAGTCAGGATAGTGTGGTTTGGTAAAAGGTTATTGATGATGATTTCTCTCTTCGATAGGGTAGAAAACATTGTGGGAAAAGGAGAAAATGCTGGTTACCAGCATTTTCTCCTTTTTCCACAAAGTTTTCTAAAGCCCTCTTTCTTAGGGTCTTTAAAAGTCAGGATAGCGTGGCTTGGTAAAAGGTTATTGATGATGATTTCTCTCTTCGATAGGGTAGAAAACATTGTGGGAAAAGGAGAAAATGCTGGTTACCAGTATTTTCTCCTTTTTTCCACAAAGTTTTCAAAAGCCTTCTTTGTTAGGGTCTTTAAAAGTCAGGATAGTGTGGTTTGGTAAAAGGTTATTGATGATGATTTCTCTCTTCGATAGGGTAGAAAACATTGTGGGAAAAGGAAAAAAAGGTTGGTTACCAGCATTTTCTCCTTTTTCCACAAAGTTTTCAAAAGCCTTCTTTCTTAGGGTCTTTAAAAGTCAGGATAGTGTGGTTTGGTAAAAGGTTATTGATGATGATTTCTCTCTTCGATAGGGTAGAAAACATTGTGGGAAAAGGAGAAAATGCTGGTTACCAGCATTTTCTCCTTTTTCCACAAAGTTTTCAAAAGCCTTCTTTGTTAGGGTCTTTAAAAGTCGGGATAGTGAGGTTTTGTTAAAGGTTATTGATGATGATTTCTCTCTTCGATAGGGTAGAAAACATTGTGGGAAAAGGAGAAAATGCTGGTTACCAGCATTTTCTCCTTTTTCCACAAAGTTTTCAAAAGCCTTCTTTCTTAGGGTCTTTAAAAGTCAGGATAGTGAGGTTTTGTTAACCCTTTCCCAGACAACAAATTTTGGACTGGTCCAAATTGAAAGAGTTTGCAGACGACAATTTTAAATTTGATGAAAATGGCAGAAAGGTCTCAAAAAGGGTAGAAAACACTGTGGGAAAAGGAGAAATTGCTCTTTACGAGCAATTTCTCCTTTTCCCACAGTGTTTTCAAAAGACTTGTACTGCAGACACGTGAAAACCAGGGCTTGTTTGGGAAAGAGTTAATGGTTAATTTATCTATTATTTATTTATTGCAGTCATACATGTTGCAGTTTACCACTCACGGCAAACAGTACCGTCAGCAGCATGAACGTACCATTTATCTGTTTTGTGATGCATATTGCTAATAAAGAAAGGTAGGATGATGTATAGATGAGTATGTCTCTGGCAGATGGGGATTTAATGCATCTCCATACTGAATCATACCATTAAAGTCATCACACAATTATGGATCTATAATATTGTTTTTTTCTGACAACCGACTGAATCATGAAATAGAATGGTCCTAGGACTGGCAGGAAAATGACCCATAGCAAAAAGAACCTGTTTCGACCTAAGTCAGCCTGTGATGACTGTACAGGCCGACCTGGGTCGATACTTTTTGGAGCAGCATTTTAACCCTCTTTTGACTCTGCATAGCTGAAATAGAATATTATAACAGTCTACATTTCTGTGTGGTGGGACCAGGTCTAGTTGCTGTGTATAGAGGTGCATATCAGATAAGCCTGAAGGTCAAATCTTATACAAACCTCTTTACACGTGTAATGAGACCTGATCTGACCACGCAGAAATGCAGACTGTTGTATACTTCATTTTATTTTATACCTTCCCTTTATAACTGTAAAAAAACCTTCACAAAATAGATAACTTCAAAAAATACCAGAGAGCCCCACATTTTCAGGATTGACCAAAAGAGCCAAACATGAATACACATACATAGAACTAGTCCAAGAACATGATGTATGTTCTACACAGAGTACATGCATGATACAGAAAAAGCTACATGGAGGGCATGAGTGATACGGAAAAACCTACACAGAGTATATGGGTGATACGGAAAAACCTACTCGGAGTACATCTGTGACACAGAGAAACCTACATAGAGTACTTTTGTGACACAGAAAATCCTACAGAGTACATGCATGATACAGAAAAACCTACACAGAGGACATTTGTGATGCGGAAAACCCTACAGAGTACATGAGTGATTCAGAAAAATCTACACTGAGTACATACATGATATGAAAAAATCTAGACAGAGTACATGTGTGATACAGAAAAACCTACACAGAGTACATGTGTGATGTGGAAAAACCTACACAGAGTACATGCATGATACAGGAAAGCCTGCATAGAGTACATGTGTGATACTGAAAAACCTACACAGAGCATATGCATGATACAGAAAAACCAACACAGAGTACATGCATGATACAGAAAACCTCTCAGAGCATATGGTTGATAAAAAAAATTTCTGGTTTGTTGCATTTGTGCTTTAGATAACGTCCATATTTTTGACAGATCATTTACAGGTATTTATAGAGGTATGTTTTATCCTTTTTAACTCTTTACCAAACGACAAAATTAAAGACTGTTCCAAATTGAAATCATTTGCAAATGACAAAATAAATGTGACTAAAAAATTGAAATTTGTTTTGGAAGGGGAAGAAAACATTGTGAGAAAAGGAGAAAATGCTGATTACCAGCATTTTCTCCTTTTCCCACAATGTTTTCAAAAGGCTTATTTTTTAGGGTTGTTAAAAGTCGGGATTGTGTGGTAAAGGGTTAAGACAGTTTCCATCATTAGAGCAGCATCTAATTTGTCGTATACAAATATTTTGGGTTTGTAAAAATAAAATTGTTGCATGGTAAAGAGTTAAAATAATGTTTCATTACAGTTTTAAAAATCTGTTACACTGTATGGGTCAGGTGGATGTTGGGTACTTTCTTGGAAGATCTGTTATAGTTGTAAACAGATCAGGTGAGTAGTTCACACTGTCTGTTTATAGACAAAACTGTAACTTTAACCTTTTAGCGAATGATTCTCAGTTTTAACAACCTGAGAGGGAAGGCTCTTGAAAACATTGTGGGAAAAGGAGAAAATGCTGGTAACCAGCATTTTCTCCTTTTCCCAAAATGTTTTCTGCCCGTTTAGAGATAAATCCCATCACTTACATTGTGTTGAAATATGTTGTCTGCAAATGCCTTCAATTTTGACAGGTGTAAAATTTTGTCGTCTGTTACAGAGTTAAAGCCATCTGGTACAGGATGATGAAACTGCTGTATTAATCCTTTACCAACAACAACATTTTAGACTGTTCCACATTGAAAGCAGTTTCAGATGACAAATTACTTTAGGTTTAAATGATTGGAATTGTATCAGAAATGGTAGAAACAATTTTGAAAAAAGGAGAAAATGCTTGTTACCAGCATTTTCATCTTTTCCCACAATGTTTTCAAAGGCCTTTTTTACACAGGGTTGTTAAAACTTGGGATAGTATGATGAAAGGTTAGGTTTTGTGTATGTATTATGATCTTTGACAGATTTGACTTAGGTCACTTATGTCAAATTGGAAGTCTATGCTTGGATAGATAATATAGGCCAAAGGTTGTTGCCATACTTTTTGTCGAACACAACCCACAGTCGTTTGTCAGAATTCATCTCTATTTCTAAACATAAATGGAAAACTTTCTTACTTTTATCATGTTCTGTGATAATTTATTTTCAGTCTTTAACTCTTTACCACACACAAAATTTTAGACTAGTCTAAATTGAAAGCAATTGCAGACAAGATTTTAAATGTCACTCAAGACATAAAATTTGGCTTTCAAGTGTTGAAAACATTGTGGGAAAAGAAGAAAATGCTGGTTGCCAGCATTTTCTCCTTTTCCCACAATGTTTTCAAAAGGCCTCTATTTCAGGGTAGTTAAAACTTGTGATTGTATGTTAAAGATTTAACATAGGAGAGAACAAACCGATAAATATTAGGAGAGTCATAACTGTCGAAACTTTAGATGCAGACAAATTTTTCTCTTCTCACTGTGGAATGGAAATTTTAATACTGCACTGATATATGTTGAACAAATCTGAATGTCTATGATACTTAGCAGTCAGCTTTAAAATAGCTGCGAGCTGCCGAAAAACAGTACTAAGATCAATTTGAGCCATGCTCTGTGAAAAGAGGGCTTAATGCATCTGTGAAAAGTATCGACCGCAGGCTGACCTGGGCTGAAACTTTTCACTATTGGCCAGTTTTCTATATGTCAAAGGACCAGTCTAACTCATGATCAAGTCAGCGGATAGACAGAATGGATTTTTTGGATCCATGACCATGTGATGTATTGCTCGGTATCATGCACAACGGAGATGCATTAAGCCCCCTTTTGCCAGAGTGTGGCTCATTTATTTTTGTTGTGATGTATTGCTCGGTATCATGCACAACGGAGATGCATTAAGCCCCCTTTTGCCAGAGTGTGGCTCATTTATTTTTGTTGTGATGTATTGCTCGGTATCATGCACAACAGAGATGCATTAAGCCCCCTTTTGCCAGAGTGTGGCTCATTTATTTTTGTTGTGATGTATTGCTCGGTATCATGCACAACGGAGATGCATTAAGCCCCCTTTTGCCAGAGTGTGGCTCATTTATTTTTGTTGTGATGTATTGCTCGGTATCATGCACAACAGAGATGCATTAAGCCCCCTTTTGCCAGAGTGTGGCTCATTTATTTTTGTTGTGATGTATTGCTCGGTATCATGCACAACGGAGATGCATTAAGCCCCCTTTTGCCAGAGTGTGGCTCATTTATTTTTGTTGTCTGAAGTTGTTTCCAATTTTGATAAATCTAAAATTTTGTCATTTGGTGAAGGGTTAATATAGACACTGTTTTATTCATACACAGGTAGTTCAACAGAGGAAGCACTTTCATATTCAGATATCAGAAACATTGGAGCCCAGTATGGAATTCCGGTTTTATTCAGAAATATACAGGTAAAAACAGCATCTGACAATCTGTGTTTCTTTTTGATGTATTACTATATGAATCATGCTCTGTGAAAAGGGGGCTTAATGCGTCTGCGAAACGTATTGTCCCAGGTCAGCCTGCACAGTCCATGCAGGCTGACCTGGGCCAAAACTTTTCGCTATTGGTCAATTTTCTCTCTGTCTAAGGACCAGCTTAACTCATGATTAAGTGGGTTCATATACAAATTTGACTTATTAGTCCCAGCAGTGGCGGAACTTGAAAACAGCACAGAAAAAGCAGCAACGGCATGAGACAAGCCAGTGCTGCCATTCCAACAGTGTTGTCCATGTCTTGAAAAAAAATTTAACCCTTTACCATATAATAAAATTTTAGATTTATCCTGATTCGCAGAAAACATGAGCCATGCTCTGTGAAAAGGGGGCTGAATGCATTTGCAAAATGGATAGACCCAGGTCAAACTGCGTAGTCCGCAGAGGCAGACCTGAGCCGAAACTACATTTTTGTACTTTGCTTTCGGTCAATTTTCTGCATGTCAAAGGACCATTCTACCTCCAGATCCAGATCCAGTCGATTGGTAGAAAGAAAAATGCTTTATTGATCCAAAATTATGTGATGACTTGCATGATATAATGCATCATGGAGATGCATTAAGCCCCCTTTTGCCAGAGCATGGCTCATATCAATTATTGCTGAAATAATACCACAAGGCTTTTGCAGACAACAGATCAAATACGGCTCAGATAATGTTGGTTATTAGGGAAAGTTTGGAAGACATTGTGGGAATAGGAGAAAAATCAAGGTTATGAGCATTTTCTCCTCCTCTCACAATATTTTCTAGGGGTCGTCAAAACTCAGAATTGTTTGGTAAAGGGTTATAACACCTTTCCTGTTAGTCATATATTTGTGCTTTGTATCACATAACCCTTTCCCGAATGATAAATTTTAGACTGGTCCAAATTCAAAGAGTTTGCAGACGACAATTTTAAATTTGATGAAAACGACAGAAAGTTCTCCAAAAGGGTAGAAAACACTGTGGGAAAAGGAGAAATTGCTCGTTATGAGCAATTTCTCCTTTTCCCACAGTGTTTTCAAAAGACTTGTAATGCAGACACGTGAAAACTGGGGCTTGTTTGGGAAAGGGTTAACCGTTTTTTTTGGTTTTTTTTTGTTTGGTAAAAAAATTGTAATGTTTTGAAAAAAAGGCATACTCTGGCAAAAGGGATTTCATGCATCTCTGTGTTGAATTATACCAATCAAGTCATAACATAATTATTGACTGATTTACTCTTTACCAAACGACAAAAATTTAGACTTGTCTGAATTCAAAGCATCCGCAGACCACAAAATAAATTGACTCAAGAATTGTAATTTGAATGGTAGAAAACACAGTGGGAAAAGGAGAAAATGCTGGTTACCAGCATTTTCTCCTTTTCCCACAATGTTTTCAAAAGCCTCTTTCATCAGGGTCGTTAAAACTCGAGATTGTGGGGTAAGGGGTTAAATTCATTTTGTCCGGTGACCAACTGAATCCTGAGGTAAAATGGTCCTCGGACATGCAGACAAATTTACAAACAACAAAAAGTGTCAACTTAGGTTAGCTGTGCTGACTGCGTGGCGGACCTTGGTGGATACTTTTTGTAGGCTGCGTTACCCGAAACTTTATTGCTTTTGATAAATTTTCTACATGTCAAAGGACCATTCTACCTCCAGATCCAGATTCAGTCGATTGGTAGGGAAAAAAAAAATGCTTTATTGATCCAAATTATGTGATGACTTGCGTGATATAATGCATCATGGAGACACATTAAGCCCCCTTTTGCCAGAGCATGGCTCATATCAATTATTGCTGAAATAATACCACAAAGCTTTTGCAGACAACATATCAAATACGGCTCAGATAATGTGTGTTATTAGCGAAAGTTTGGAAGATATTGTGGGAATAGGAGAAAAATCAAGGTTACTAGCATTTTCTCCTCCTCTCACAGTATTTTCTAGGGGTCGTTAAAACTCAGATAATGCGTGGCGGACCTTGGTGGATACTTTTTGTAGATGCCTTAAACCCCTTTTTCATATAGCATGGCACAAATTGAAAAGCATTTTATTGTTAGGTGAATGAAGAACTGGCAGAGTTAGGCAGAACATTGATGAGCATGATAGAGACAGCTCTTGGTCGCTATAGCAACATTACACCATTACTGTATGATGCCATATATTTGGAGGAACAGTGTGGGAGGGACAAATCATTGACAGTCAACAACAGAGGGTCAAGGTCACAGAGAGTCTCCATGCCCTAAAGGATGACCGCTAGAAGACAAGTTTTTATGCTGCTCTCCCCCCTCTTCCTGCAAATAGTCCTACAATACTAAATTGATTTTTAACTAGACTTTTACAGAATGATCAGTATCATGTGCTGTTGTGCATATTTCCTTTTTTTTTTTTCTTATAGGAGTTATTGCCCATTATTTAATTTTACTTCTTAACTTCTTAACCCTTTACCAAATGACAGAATTTTAGCCTTGTCCAAATTGAAAGCATTTGCAGATGACAATTTCAGTGTAACTCGAGTGGTGGAATTTTTCTTCAATAGGGTAGAAAACCATGTGGGAAAAGGAGAAAATGCTGGTTGCCAGCATTTTCTCCTTTTCCCACCTTTTCAAAAGGCCTCTTTCCCAGGGTCATTAAAACTTGTGATTGTGTGGTAAAGGGTTAATGCTTCTGCTCTTGCAACTACCCCCTAAAATGCTTTTGCAATTTTCATTAACCCTTTCCCAAACGACAAATTTTGGACTGGTCCCAATTGAAAGAGTTTGCAGACGAAAATTTTAAATTTTATGAAAATGGCAGAACGTTCTCAAAAAGGGTAGAAAATGCTGTGGGAAAAGGAGAAATTGCTCGTTACGAGCAATTTCTCCTTTTCCCACAGTGTTTTCAAAAGACTTGAAAACCAGGGCTTGTTTGAGAAAGGGTTAAACTCTCACAGAATGATCAGTATCAAGTGGTTTAGAGCATACACATAGACTTTTTGCATTTAATCATTTTTGGCAGACTTATTGCCCTTTGTTTATATTTTAACCTCTAAATGCTTCTGTCTTAGCAACTACAATTCCCATATGATTTTCACAGAATGATTGGTATCATGTCCTGTAGTACCTGTTACTGGACTTTTTTCATTAGTTCATTTTTGACAGGGTTATTGCCCTTTGTTTCATTTCTTTCTTATAATGTTTCTGTTGGCAACACCTCCTACATTGCATATGTTTTTTTCACCAAACTATCACATAAGGATAATTACCAAGTGCTGTGGCACATACTCTCAAGCTTTTGGTTATTTTCTGAGTTGATTTTGTCCTCGTTTGACTTCACCATATGACACTTCTGTGTGTATTTCTTCCTGTCATTTTTTATGTAATTTGTTTGTCAAAGTTTAAATTTATTAATTATTATTGAGTGCCACAGCACATATTTTCAGCTATTTTGTATTGGACTACTGCTGACACAATCATTTTTCTTTTTTTCTCTCTCAAACAAGATCAGTCTCTATCAACAGATTTTCTCTGTATTTTATCTATAGCTTTTTTTTTTTTCCCAAAATGATTAATGTGATTAAAGTCAAAATCTGTAGAAATTGTAGTGGTTTTAGGGTCTAAAACATTGTGAAAACCCAGGAAGTCTGTTTCCATCAAAATTTAATAATTGTTCAGAAACCAAAGTAAAACCAAATTTTGATGATTGATGGAATGGTATTTTACCAGGCTTTCAACATTTTTTCAGTCATTAACATGGCAGCAGCTCACATATTCATGTTTGTCTTGGGTTTCACCAGTACTTGGCAAAGGCTTTTAACTCTTTACCAAACGACAAAATTTAAGTCATCCAAATTGAAAGCATTTGCAGACGACAAATTCAGTGTAACTCAAAAATTTAAATGTTACTTGGGAAGTGTAGAAAACATTGTGGGAAAAGGAGAAAATGCTGGTTACCAGCATTTTCTCCTTTTCCCACAATGTTTTCAAAAGGCTTCTTTCTCAGGGTCGTTAAAAGTCAGGATTGTGTGGTAAAGAGTTAAGCATCTCCCCCAAGGACACTCCCACGAAAAATTCAGTACTTCCATGGAGGCTTGAACCCAAGGCCTCACAGTTACAAGTCCTACCCTATACTATATGAGTGCAAGTGACCTACTTTTTGAGCCAACATGGCACAATCGAACATGTCCAGATATCGTCAAGACAAACATTCTGACCAAGTTTCATAAGTATCAGGCTGAAAATGTGGCTTCTATGATGCACGTAAGGTTTTTCTAAGATTTTGCCCAGTGGCCTACTTTTTGACTCGATGTGACGCCACCAAATTGTATACATTATATGATTAGTCTGTCATCGACCTGGGTCGATACAGTTAGGAGATGCATTAACCCCCCTTTTCACAGAGCAATGCTCAAATGTATTTAATCCATGTCATACCCTTACTAACAGAATAAAAAATACAAAAAAAACCTCAGTAATGCCTCATGTTTTATACATACAGAATTTTATGTTGTAGTGAATTTCCTGGCACTTGTATTTAATTTGAGCAAGGTGAGAAAATTTGACATCATGCGAGACCTAAGGTCAAGCGAGATGTCAAAATTTTCCTACGCAGCGAGTTTTGTCATGTTTGTCATTTGTAAATGGTTTTGATTTGGATCAGTCTTAACTCTTTACCACACAAGAAAAGTTTGGACTTGTCCAAATTGAAAGCAATTGCAGATGTCAGAATAAATGCGACTTAAAAATGGAAATTTGATTTAGGAAGGGTAGAAAACATTGTGAGAAAAGGAGAAAATGCTGGTCACCAGCATTTTCTCCTTTTCCCACAATGTTTTCAAAAGCATTCTTCTTCAGGGTTGTTAAAACCCGGGATCGTGTGGTAAAGAGTCAAGTTTTGCAGTTTGGAAAAGAGTTACATCTTTTTCTTTTCCAAGAAAACGGACATGACAGAATCGAAAGAGCCATTTGTAACGACAAAGTAATATCTCTTTAATATCTAATCGACATTCTATCGCAACATAAAATAAAAAAGACATTAAGTAGTGATTCAACTACGTATATACATATTGCCGTAAGACATACATGAACATACAAAATACCTTAACCGTTTACCAAACGACAAAATGCCAAACCCATCCAAATTGAAAGCATTTGCAGACGACAATTTCAATGTGGCTAAAATGATGAGATTTTTCTCTGATAGGGTGGAAAAACATTGTGGGAAAAGGAGAAAATGCTGGTTACCAGCATTTTCTTCTTTTCCCACAATGTTTTCATAAGGCTTCTTCCTCAAGGTAGTTAAAAGTCAGCATTGTGTGGTTAACCCTTTCCCAAACGACATATTTTGGACTGATCCAAATTGAAAGAGTTTGCAGGCGACAATTTTAAATTTGATGAAAATGGCAGAAAGTTCTCAAAAGGGTAGAAAACACTGGGAAAAGGAGAAATTGCTCGTTTCGAGCAATTTCTCCTTTTCCCATAGTGTTTTCAAAAGACTTGTACTGCAGACACGTGAAAACAGGGCTTGTTTGGTAAAGGGTTAAGGAAATATCCATTGTAAGAATATGTGCAACACCTTGTCATTAAATTTGTTTCACCCTTCACCAAAATCCTGTATTTTTATGAGCAGGAGGAAGGAGGCTTCGGAAACAATATGGACAAAAAAGAAAAGGTTGGCAACCAGCCACATTTAATTTGTCCTCTACAAATTTTTGCCAATTCATTTATATTTCAAACCATAGTTCATCTTGATTACCCTTAACCGTTTACCAAATGACAATATTCAAGACTTGTTCAAACTGAATGCATTTGCAGACAACATAAATGTGCTTAAGAAATTGAAATTTATTTTTGGAAGGGTAGAAAACATTGTGTTAAAATGAAAAGATGCTGGTTATGATTGTTTTCAAAAGCCTTCTTCGTTGGGGTTGTTTAAAAGTTGGGACACGTCTACCATGTTGTCTACAAATTCTTTGAACTTGGAAAAGTCTAAAATTTTGTCGCCTGGTAATGCATCAAATGGTGTGGCAAAAGGATAAAACATTGAATTCCTTCATAAAGGGTTTATATCCTGCTATGTGCTTTCATAAAGAAAACAAAACATGCATTACACACACAAAAAAAAGTCTTAACCCTTTACCACACAATTCTGACTTTTAACGTCCCTGAAAAAAAGCCTTTTGAAAAAATTGTGGGAAAAGGAGAAAATGCTGGTAACCAGCATTTTCTCCTTTTCCTACAATGTTTTCTACCGTCCAAAAATAAATTCTACCTTTTCAGTCACACTGATTTTATTGTCTGTAAATGCTTTCAATTTGGACAAGTCTAAAATTTTGTTGTTTGGTAAAGGGTTAAGCTCAAAGGGGGATAATTCTTCAAAGCTTCAGCACAGGCACCTGAAAATTACACCTTGCAAATCTGTACCTTTCTTGTTGTATCAATAAAATGACAAGAAAACACAAGGCCGAAGTTTGAACCACAAATTTACTAATGTCAATGTTCAGAAACATCGGCAGTGAGGCATTTTGATTTCACTATAATTCTGAAAACATTTGGCGAGAGGGGACCTTTCACAACATTTATTACCTTGGCGGTCATTGTTGATTAAGATCAGACTGCAAAAAGTGTGTAGTCTGATCTTTGATCTACATTCTCTGCTTATTTAAGACATTTCTAGACAAGAGTAACCTTGAAATTGCAGTTTTGCAGGTGTTTTTTTCTAGTCTAAAAATGTGTTGAGGTGTATTGGGTGCCCTTTACCAAACAGCAATTTTTTTACTCCTTCAAGTATACAGCATTCTGCAGACAACAAATTTTGAAGTTGGTACAAATAAGCCGAACATGATGGGGTAGAAAACATTGTGGAAAAAAAAAAGAAGAAAATGCTGGTCTCCTTTTCCTTCTTCCATGTTTTTAAAAGCCTTCTAGCCTGTAGTCATTAACCCTTCCGCTGCTATGTGTCACTCAAGAGCCTTTTGCAGACAGCGTAGATCCAAGATCAGACTGCACATTTCACATTCTGTGCAGTCTTATCTTGGATCTACACTGTCCAATAATGAGATATTTCTCCCCCAAAAATAACAACTTTGGCGTTTTTACTATTGACTTGAAGGTATCATTTAACTTATTCAGCAGGATACTGGTGAAAATGCGGAATTGTTTGGTAAAGGGTTGGCTCATACTACAAATCTAAGGCCAATAATAAAATCTCTGGTATAAACTATTCTTGCAGCTTCTTTTCCAGTTCTACCAATGGGCTTCTTTCCTTTCCACAACTCCCTGTATAAAGGATATATGACTTGCATACAGATTTAAAGAGCTATCTATGTCCATCCACTTGGCACCAATTGCATCATCCCCTATAAATAGAAACATCAAATGTTGTAATGTGTCTCTACCCTGCTTTCCACATTATTTCAGTCATTTCGTGGCAACAGCTCACACATTCATGTATATCCGAGTTCCATCAGTTTAAGGCTGGGACTCTGACGTGTCTTGCCCAGTAAAACTCCCTCAAAAAACTCTTGTGGTTCCATTTAGGCTCAAACCCAGGGCCTCAAGGATACAATTCCTACACTTTAACACTGAGCCAAACAGGACTCCATAAACATCAAATGAATAGATTAAGTCATTGTAAGGGGGGGGGGGGGCACAAAAAAACTTGCCAAGTGCAGAAATTGAACCCACAACCATCTGGCTCATAAGCAAACTTGGATTCCATGTGGCTATGTGGTGTGGGTGAAGGGTAAGAACCTTGAAGGCCCTGGGTTTGATCCTCATTCCAGGTGTTGGATTTTTGTGGAAGTGTTCTTGGGCAAGATACATGTACTTCAGATTCCCAGCCTACTGCTGGTGAAACCCAGGCAAGGCATAAATAGCTGAGCAGCTACTTTAATATAACTATAGTATTGTTAACCCTTTCCTGTACAATGACGCCTTTTAACGCCCCTGGGAAAGAGGCCTTTTGAAAACATTGTGGGAAAAGGAGAAAATGCTGGTAACCAGCATTTTCTCCTTTTCCCACAATGTTTTCTAGCCTATCAAAGAAAACTTGCACCATTTTAGCCACAATGAAATTGTCGTCTGCAAATGCTTTCAATTTGGACAAGGCTAAAATTTTGTCATCTGGTAATGGGTTAAAAGCAGCATTTATCTCTTTATCGAACAACAGAATTTTGGACTGGACTAAACTAAAACCATTTGCAGATGACAAATATAGCTCTAATGAGTATTTCTGTCTTGGATAAATTGACAGGGTAGAAAATGTGGGAAAAAGAGGAACTACTCATTACTGGTATTTTCTCCTTTTCCCACAATGTTTTCAAAAGTCTTAAAAGCATGCTGGGTTGTTAAAACTCGAATCAAAACAAACTATAAGCAAACACTCCGCCATGTCACTACAAAATCTGGCTCTACAGCAAGGCAGTGCGAGCCCCAACATATATTACACCTTTCTACATCATCACCTCCTGAAATCGCTCCCGACTGTGCTGGACAGAAGCCATACTCTGTGAAAAAAGGGTAGCTTTACGCATCTGCAAGAAGTATCAACCAAGGTCAGCCTGTGCAGCAAGTGCAGGCTAACCTTGATTAAATTTTTTTGGCAATTGGTCAGTTTTCTGCATGTCAAAGGACCAGTCTACCTCATGATTTCAGTCAGTTGTTGGACAAAATGGGACTTTACGAATCCATAATTTTGTGATGACCTGCTTGGTATAATGCATCACGGAGATGCACAAAACCTCCTTTTCCCAGAGTATGGCTCATATGCTTGCGTGTCCTTGGGCAAGACATTGCAAATGAGAGACATGAGTTTGCGAGAGCTGTCACCATGACACATCATTTCGGGTATCTTCTTTTCATATTTCTAAGTGTTTTTAGAAGCAAAACAACTTTCAAACTGAATCCGAGGTGCTTCAGCAGCCATTTCCTTATGTAGCGCCATTTTGGAATACAAGCATATGAGCCAAGCTTTGGCAAAAGGGGGCTTAATGCATCAGCGTGATGTATGATACCAAGCAAATCATCAAATGATCATGGATCCACAAAGCCCAATTCTATCTACCAACCAACTGAAACACAAGGTAAACTGGTCTTTGGACATGCAGAAGATTGACCAATAGCATAGAGTTTTGGCCCAGGTCAGCCTGTGGGGACTGTGCAGGCTGACCTGGGCCGATACTTTTGGCAGATGCATTAAGCCCCTTTTCACAGAGCATGGCTCATACTAGTATATTTACGATTTCTAAATAATGTCATGACAACGACATATTTCCTACAAATAACAGTAAAATAATAGTTACATCTAAGCTCTCTCCAGCAATATATATGAGCCATGTTCTGTGAAAAGGGGCTTAGTGCATCAGGGAAAAGTATCGACCCAGGTCAGCCTGCGCAGTCCGTGCAGGCTGACCTGGGCCGAAACTTTTCCCAACTGGTCAATTTTCTGCATGTCAAAGGACCAGTGTACCTCACGAATCAGTCAGTTGTTACACAAAATGAATTTCATAGATCCATAATTATGTGATGACCTGCTTGGTATTACGGATCATGGAGATGCATTAAGACCCCTTTTGCCAGAGCATGGCTCATATAAGCCTTGTCTAGATTTAAAGTGGACCAGGAATTCAATTAACCCCTAAAGTGCCTTTCACAACGATAGTTGCTTTTGTGCCCTGTGCAGATCTAGATCAGACTGCACAAAAGGTGCAGTCTGATTTTTAATCTACACAAGCTGCTTTGGTCAGTCATGTTAGACAAAATCAACCTTGTCACCAGCACTTTCGGCTTTTCACTGCCGGCAAAACCCTATCACGTGTGAAGATTTATCAAGACGAGGCTTAAAGTTGATACAGACCTGCGTTAAGTTCAAAGGAGCCGGCCCCTGTTCCTTCCTCATCATGGAAGTTCAATGCTTTTGTTTCCATCCAAGAGTTGTCAGTATTGCGAGGATCATCTACGTAACCTTTATAAATCTGGTCAGGAAAAATGATTAACCATTCTGAAGCCATTTTGCATGTAACATGATTCATCACATTAAACCTTCTCTGGCAGTGCGTTAACTCTTTACTACACAATCCCTACTTTTAACGACCCTGAGAAAGAATGCTGGTTACCAGCATTTTCCGCTTTTCCCACGATGTTTTCTACCTATCCCAAAACAAATTTCAAATTTTCAGTCGCATTCATTTTGTTGTCTGCAAATGTTTTCAATTTGGAACATTCTGAAGTAATGTTGTTTGGTAAAGAGTGAAACCCTTGACTTATTTTCGATACTACACTAGTACATCTTACTTTTTTGGGTCCTGATTCCCTTTATATTTCTAGTTAAGTGGTTGAAGCTGGTGAAACCAAATGCAGAGCTCCCTTGCCAGAATATGTACTACTTTGCCATTTCACAGGAAATGACATCGTCGTTGTTAAGTCTTGTATAAGTGTGCAAAATGTTATGATTTTCATGTTTAATAACAAGAAATGAAGCAAAGTTATTCAAAGTTGGAATTTACTGCCTCTACAACTTTTTTAATTCCAATTTCGACGTAAATGTCGAAGAACTATCTTCTTGTGTATGCACACATTTCAAACCGAACTACATCTGTAAACATGGACTCTTTCCCAGGTTTGTTTATCAGTCATTCATTTTATGTGAAAAAAAAAAATTTCCTATGTGTTTAAGTTATTGTCATTTATGTCAAACTTGTTAACTAAAATGTATATATTGCTTGCCAGACTCACATCATATAATTTCAGTCAACTCGTTCGATAAAAATAAACACTTGTGTAAAATCCTCTATATGTTCGGTGTAATTAGTTCTCATCTTTTTTTTTTAATCAATGACAAGCCAAATACCTCCTAAAACAAATAAGCAGCAGACAACTTTGAAGAAACTTTTTTATGTAAAATATGGATAATAATCTTTAACCCCTTCCTACACAATCCCGACTTTTAACAACCCTGAAATAGAAGCCTTTTGAAAACATTGCGAGAAAAGGAGAAAATGCTGGTAACCAGCATTTTCTCCTTTTTCCACAATGTTTTCTAACCTATCACAGGCAGAAATCATCATTTTACAATCACTGAATTCGTCGTCTGCAAATACTTTCAATTTGGTCCAATCCAAAATTTTGTCGTTTGGTAAAGAGTTAAACCCTTTACCAAACAATCCTAAATTTAAATGACTTTGGGAAAGAAGACTTTTAAAAAATTACCAGCATTTTATCTTTTCCCATGATGTTTTCAAAAGTCAATTTTCTCAGGGTCTTTAAAAACTCAGGACTGTGTTGTAAAGGGTTAGATCAGGACATATTCTTTGTTGGAGAGGAATCAAGGGACGTAACCATTATCTCCAAATTGATAAGAGGCTTAATCCAATTCCTTGGGTGAACCGTTGATAAATCACTGTTATGTATTACGAGTGAAAAGCACCTACACAGTACCTGTCTTTGCCAAACATGCTACTCTTTACTGCTTTTCTGTTTTTAAAATCATATGGCTCCACTTAAAAAAAGAATGTAGGAGTCACAATCATCTATCTAAATCTTTCTGAATACATTTCCATTGAAAGGCAATTTTCAAATTCAGTTTCTTTTTTTTAATCAATTCTGTTAACAGTTTTTAACAAACTTTATCAATTCCGTTGACAGTTTGATAGATGTGAATAAACTTCACTGTGGTTGATATCGTCACTGATAATCAATTTTCCTGGGCGCTGCCATGTTTAAAATCATGTGACTGACAGTATTCAACATTGAAACCTTCTCGGATGATGATAGATGTAAATAGCAAATGGGCTGAGTTTTGAAGAGTGTTCTATACCTTATCTCCTACAGCAAAAAACTTTTCTACATCTTTGGCTATTTTTTCCCTCTGTTCTGGTGTTGCTTCTTTACTATTCAGTGCCTCTTCTCCGAATTCTCGTTTTAGGGCTTCTGTTCTTGTCTCGTCTGGGTCAACCATTCCCTGAAATCACCATTTAACCCTTCACCCTACAATCCCATATTTTAACAACCCTGAGGAAGAAAGCATTTTGGAAACAATGTGGGAAAAGGAGAAATTGCTTGTAACAAGCAATTTGTCCTCTTCCCACAATGTTTTCTATCAAATCAGAATCCTTCAGCTCATTTTTACCAATTTCAAATTTATTGTGACTTTGTAGTTGCTTTCAATTTGGAAGAGAATAAAATTTGTTGTTTGTGAAAGGGTTAAAATTTAGTTACAATGGCAATAACAAAATACCTTGTAATAATGTGCACATCTGTTGTTTCTGTTGTTACAAAGACAGAGATAATCATTTCAGCTACATTTGATTGATTTCCTTGTCTGCAAATGCTTTTTGATTTGGTCTGATACAAAATTTTGACATCTGTCCATGGTTAAAGGTGGCTCAAATGATTGACTGATTGAATGAATGGTGTTTTACGCCACTTTCAACATTATTTCAGTCATATCATGGTCACAGCTCACATATTCATGTGTTTCCTGGGTTTCACCAGTACTAGGCTTGGGCTCTGAAGCATCTTGCCCAAGAACACTGCTACGAAAAACCCAATGGATCCAGTGAGGCTTGTACCCTATACCTCCAGGTCACGAGTCCTACACTTTACCACTGAGCCACCCAGGACCCCGGCTCAAATGATGAAATTTGTCTATGAATAGGAAGACAACATTGTGGAAAAAGGAGAAAATGCTGGTTACCAGCATTTTCGCCTTTTCCCACAATGCTTTCAGAATGCTTCTACCTCAGGGCCGTTAAATCTCGGGATAGTGTGGTTAAGAATTAACCCTTTACCGCACAATGCCGCCTTTTAACGCCCCTGGGAAAGAAGCTTTTTGAAAACATTGTGGGAAAAGGAGAAAATGCTGGTGACCAGCATTTTCTCCTTTTCCCACAATGTTTTCTACCCTATCAAGCGAAAATTGCACCATTTGAGCCACATTGAAATTGTCGTCTGCAAATGCTTTCAATTTCGCCAAGGCTAAAATTTTGTCGTCTGGTAAAGGGTTAAGGCACCTCTCACCCACTAACAAGCTTCCTATGTTTGCAAAAACCACTTACACCAGGTAAAGCCCACTCCTTGTTATCACTACGTTGCACAGCAACAAACTGCAGAATGGGTTTTCCTGTACTTTTGTGGTAAACCTTGTCACCTTGTTCATTTCTTTTCCACCTGTAGGAGAACAAGAGCATCATATGTGGGTGCCAATGCTTGGCTGCAGTCAATTTTGCGAAACAGATTGATTTTCAGCCAAAATTCTGGGTCAAAAAACGGGCAGAAAGTGTGTCAAAAAATATTTTGTTGGTTATCTGCTCTTGTTGTATGGCTTGTCCATTTGATAGTTACCAATTTGTCCCGGTTTGAAGTAAACATCTTCAATAATGACAGAGATATTATAAAATGTTGAAGCTTTTTGCACGTCATGGACACAGATGACAACCACAACAAAAGGGGCTACGACAAAACCTCGATGTTTTCATAGGAAAAAAAAAGCTACACTAAAAATCTAGAAATCCAGACTACCAGACAATAAAATATTAAACCTATCTGCTCTGGAAGATGAAAGACTTAACTTTCTACCAAACAACAAAATTTTAGACTGGTCCAAATTGAAAGCCTTTGCAGACGACAAATCAATGCGATTCAAAAATTGTAATTTGTTTTGGGAAGGGTAGAAAACATTTGTGGGAAGAGGAGAAAATGCTGGTTACCAGCATTTTCTCCTTTTCCCACAATATTTTCAAAGGCCTTTCTCTATCAGGGTCATTAAAAGTCTTGGTTGTGTGGTAAAGGGTCTATGTGGCTAAAAAGGTGGGGTTCATTTTTCAAAAGGTTGAAAACAATTTGGTAAACAGAAATTTTGGAAATTCTCCATAAAGTTTTCAAAAAGCCATCTTCCTCTGTTAACTCTTTACCACACAATCCCGACTTTTAACGACCCTGAGGAAGAAGCCTTCTGAAAACATTGTTGGAAAAGGAGAAAATGCTGGTAACCAGCATTTTCTCCTTTTCCCACAATGTTTTCTACCCTTCCCAAAACATATTTCAATTTATCAGCCACATTTATTTTGTTGTCTGCAAATGCTTGCAATTTGGTCAAGGCTAAAATTTTGTCATTTGGCAAAGAGTTAATAGAACACAGTATTCTTTGGTAATAGGTAAAATATGCTATACTATACCCAATTCTTGACCCTTTAAAAGTCCCGATTCTGTGGTAAAGGGTTAAACATGGAAATTTCTGACTTCAACATGGTAACCAAATTCACAGAAAAAATTAAATGAAACTCCATATTATTAGTACAATACCTTGTAACAATAGGGTCCCCTGCATGGTTTGGGCCCCATCTCCCTAAACAGCCCCTTCCACGTAATCCTGTCCTTCCTGCAGGGTTCCTGAAAAGTACAGTAGTGTATATGTAAATGATCTTGGTGCTGGTAGTTGTTATCCTTATTCACTCTTTCCTGCTGAGTCCAATATGGCAGTCGTAGCATACAGGCTTCGTATTCACCAACCATTCTTAAGAACATTCTTAGTCTAATCATAGAGTTAGAAAGTTCCAAAGCCACTGACTACTTTTCTCACATGCATCAGACATGAGAGGTGAAAAATCGCCGGAAAGAAAGTTTGCCTTAACCAGGTATCGAACTCACAAACACCAGGTCACGAGTCAGATACACTAACCACTGAAATACCCGGGCGGACTGGTAAATACAGACCTAGGACTTGTAACCCGGAGCCTTGCAGGTTCAAATCCTAAGGTCAAGGTCAGGGAATTTCTTTTCGAGGATTGATGATCAGTCCTTGCAGCAAGGTTCATTCCTCTTTCACTGCTGACCATTGTTTTGACAATGGTTAAGTGCGAAAGCAGCCAGAGGCTGGGAAAGAATATTGTGCAAAGTACTGGTTAACGCCTTTACCACACAATCCTGAGTTTTAACGACCCTGAGAAAAAAGCCTTTTGAAAACATGGTGGGAAAAGGAGAAAATGCTGGTAACCAGCATTTTCTCCTTTTCCCACAATGCTTTCTACTCATCCCAAAACAAATTTCAAGTTTTCAGGCACATCTATTTTGTTGCCTGCAAGTGCTTTCAATTTGGACTGGTCTCAAAGAATTACGAAACTCCAGGGTCCATATTCACGAACCAATCTTAAGAACAATCTTAGATCCAATCCAACAATCCAAGATTTTCTAACTGTGAAAATAACACAACTACCAAATTAGCCAATCATAAGTTGGGTTACTTTCAAATTTAGAAAATTCTGGAGAGTAAGACAAAGAAAGAATGTTCTGAAGAATGGTTGGTGAATACAGACCTAGGAAAGCATGCATAAGTGCACTGGCCAATGCGCAATGGCTGAAATAATATCAGAAGCAGCATTAACCCTTTACCACACAATCCTGATGACCATGAAAAAGTAGGTTTTAGAAAATATTTTGGGAAAAGGAGAAAATGCTGGTGACCAGCATTTTCTCCTTTTTCCACAATGTTTTCTATCCTTTCAAAGACTAATCCCACTATTTCAGCCAAGTTTAATTTCTTGTCTGCAAATGCTTTCAATATGGCAGGGTCTAAACTTTTGTCATCCAGTAAACGAACGAACGAACGAACGAACGAACGAACGAACGAACGAACGAACGAACGAACTAACTAACTAACTAACTAACTAACTAACTAACTAACTAACTAACTAACTAAACAAACAAACAAACAAACAAACAAACAAAACTAAACTAACTAAACTAACCAACCTAACCTAACCTAACCTAACCAAACCAAACCAAAGCCAACCAACCAACCAACCAAACAAACAAACTAACTAACTAACTAACTTAACTAACCTAACCTAACTAACCTAACCTAACTTAACTAACCTAACCTAACCTAACCGAACTAACTAACTAACTAACTAACTAACTAACTAACTAACTAACTAACTAACTAACTAACTAACTAACTAACTGTATTAATGTTCATACACACCTTGGGAAGCCATCAACAACCTCATACTCTCCTGTATAGCTGATTCTGTTTACAGGGCCATCTTTTTTGTTAAAATTGATACCCCTGTGAAGTAAATTTAGAAAACAATACAATCAAACCTTTACCAAAAAATACCATGGTAATTTTTTCGACCCCATGAAAGAATCCTTCTGGAAACTCTGTTGGAACAGGGATATATGCTGATAATCTGCATTTTTTCCTCTTTCCACAGTGTTTCCTTTCACAGTACAACCCCATCGTTTTACCTACATTTTTTTTTGTCGTCTGCAAGTGCTTTCAATATGGACATGTTGAACATTTTTATGTCTGGGAACAAGTTTATCCTTTATTACACAATCCCAAGTTTTAATGACCCTCCAGAAGGCGCTTTCTGAAAACATTGTGGGAAAAGGAGAAAATGCTGGTAACAAGCATTTTCTCCTTTTCCCACAATGTTTTCTTTCCTGTTAAAGAGACCCACTTCATTTCTATCACTTTCAAATTTGCCGTCTTCAGAACCTTTCAAGTTGGAAGTCTAAAATTTGTCATTTGAGAAATGGTTGACCTGATAAAAAAGTTTGACACTTTACCACACAATCCCGAGTTTTAATGACCCTAAGGAAGAAGGCTTTTGAAAACATTGTGGGAAAAGGAGAAAATGCTGGTAACCAGCATTTCCTCCTTTTCCAACAATGTTTTCTACCCTTCCTAAAACAAACTTCAATTTTTTGGTAACATTTGTCATCTGCAAATGCTTTCAATTTGGACCAGTGTAAAATTTTGTTGTTTGGTAAAGGGTTAAGAACCACCCAAAATAAAAGCACTAGCAGACGATAAATCAAATGTGGCTCAAATCATGAAATTTTCAAAATGGGGCAGAAAACATTAGGGGACATGTGGGAAAGTGCTGATTATAAGCATTTTCTCCCTTTTCCAAGACTGTTTTCAAAAGCTCTATCCCCCAAGATTGCTAAAACATGAGGTTGAGCATTACAAGGTCAACTCTTTACCAAAAGACAAAATATTAACCCTTTACCAGACAACAAAATTATAGCCTTGTCAAAACTGAAAGCATTTGCAGACGACAATTTCAATATGGCTCAAATGATGCAACTTTTCTTTGATAGGGTAGAAAATATTGCGGGAAAGGAGAAAATGCTGGTAATCAGCATTTTCTCCTTTTTCCACAATGTTTTCAAAAGGCTTCTTTCCCAGGGGCGTCAAAAGGCGTCATTGTGCAGTAAAGGGTTAAATATGTCCAAATTGAAATAATTTGCAGACAACAAATTCAGTGTGGCTCAATGTTGTGATTATTGATAGAAAAAAAATCATGAGAAAAAGGAGATAATGACAATTACCAATATTTTCTCCTTTTACCATATTTTCAAAAGCTTTCTTTTTTAGGGTCGTTAAACACAGGACTGTTTGCTTTAACCCTTTACCAAACGACAAAATTTTAGACCAGTCCAAATTGAAAGCATTTGCAGACGACAAAATAAACGTGAATCAGAAATTGAAATTTGTCTTTGGAAGGGTAGAAAACATTGTGAGAAAAGGAGAAAATACTGGTTACCAGCATTTTCTCCTTTTCTCATAATGTTTTCAAAAGGCTACTTCCTCAGGGTCATTAAAAGTCGGGATTGTGTGGTAAAGAGTTAACCCTTTACTACACAAAACGCCTTCTAACGACCCTGAGAAAGAAGGCTTTTGAAAAAACTGTGGGAAAAAGGAGAAAATGCTGGTAACCAGCCTTTTCTCCTTTTCCCACAACACTTTCAACCCTACCAAGGACAAATTCCATTATTTGGGCCATCTTCATTTTGTTGTCTGCAAATGCTTTCAATTTGGACCAGTCTAAAATTTTGTTGTTTTAAAGACTAAAGAGTTAAGGGTTAAATCAATGGAAACAAAACTTACGTTGGGTCTGGCTTATCAGCCCACACTGGTCCTCGTAACACAGATGGGCTTGTATATTGTGGTACAGATTCATAGCCTAAATCAATGGAAACAAAACTTACGTTGGGTCTGGCTTATCAGCCCACACTGGTCCTCGTAACACAGATGGGCTTGTATATTGTGGTACAGATTCATAGCCCGGGCAATCTTCTTTCCATGGTACTTGTTCATCAGTCACTTTTAACCTTTCAACAGGATCTTTTTCTGTCCGTGGATATACTTTACACCGAGCCTTTCTGTGAACATCCATTTTTTGTGTTGTGTAGAGTCTATTTGCACATATATTTTGATGCTGATAATTAATGAAAATTTTCCAACCTCCAGTGAATCTACAACTAGTAATTAAATGGCTCCCTACACGGTGTTGTGCTTCAATTGAAAGGAGTCTTACGATACTAACAGCTAGCACTTTTCCACCACTTTGTCCCATTCACTGTAAAAAACATTGAAAGAAGTACATTGTAACACCTTTACCAAACAAAACAATTTTAGATAGTAAAATTAACTCTTTACCAAACGAAAAAATTTTAGCCTCGTCCAAATTGAAAGCATTTGCAGACGACAAAATAAATGTGACTCAAAAACTGAAATTTGTTTTGGGAAGGGTAGAAAACATTGTGGAAAAAGGAGAAAATGCTGGTTACCAGCATTTTCTCCTTTTCCCACAATGTTTTCAAAAGGCTTCTTTCTCAGGGTCGTGAAAACCGGGGTTTGGTAAAGGGTTAAATGAAACTAAAATGATTGGAAACATCTTTAGCCCTTTACCACAAAATCCCGAGTCTTAACGACCCTGAGAAAGAAAGCTTCTGAAAACATTGCGGCAAAAACAAGAAAATATTGGTAACCAGCATTTTCTCCTTTTCCCACTATGTTTTGTGCCTTACCCAAAACAAATTAATTTTTGAGTGACATTTATTTTTTCATCTGCAAATGCTTTAAATATGGACAAGTCTAAAATTACTCTGTTTGCTTATTGAGTTAACCCTTTTCCAAACAAGCCCTGTTTTCACATGTCTGCAGTACAAGTCGTTTGAAAACACTGTGGGAAAAGGAGAAATTGCTCGTAACGAGCAATTTCTCCTTTTCCCACAGTGTTTTCTACCCTTTTTGATAACTTTCTGCCATTTTCATCAAATTTAAAATTGTCGTCTGCAAACTCTTTCAAATATGGACCAATCCAAAATTCGTCATTTGGGAAAGGGTTAAAAGCGTACCTGCATTTTCTCCTTTTTCCAAAATGGATTCAAAAGCTTTTTTCTCCAGGGTTCTAGAGACATGGAATTGTTTGGTAAAGGGTTAACTCTTTAACCCTATACCACATAATCCTGACTTTTAACAACCGGGAGAAAGAAGCCTTTTGAAAACATTGTGGGAAAAGGCGAAAATGCTGGTAACCAGCATTTTCTCCTTTTCCCATAATGTTTTCTACCTTATCAAAGACAGAAATCATCATTCAAGCTACATTTAATTTGTTGTCTGCAAATAAATGTTTTCAATTTGGTCCAGTTCAAAATTTTGTCGTTGGTAAAGAGTTAACAAAGCTTTCGAGGGGTCCAAATTGGAAGCGATTGCAGGCGACGTAAAATGTGAGTAAAATAGATGTGATTTGTCTTTGAAAGGGTAGAAAACATTGTGGAAAAAGAAGAAAATGCTGGTTCCCTTTGGGCTCAGGTAGAACAAGTATAAAACAGTACTTAAAGGGGCCAGTTAAGATTTTCTGGCCATCAATCAACTTTTCTTGCAAAATGCTGATAATTTTACAGAATGCATTTTTGTCTATGAGCTAAAAGCCCCAGTAGCAGCCAAAAATAATCAGTATGGGTGTTAAAATGCATTTCAATTTGTTTCATACCATTTAAAAGTATGGGCATTATTGTGACAATGACAATCTGTTGTTGTAATAGTCTGTCCAAGTTTTAGATGCCAGCAGAGAAATTAACTTTAAAACCAGGTAAAAAGTAAACAAAAACTAGGGCAACCCAGCAACTTTTGACCCACTTTTAAAACTAATTTTTCTACCAGCAACTTAACCCTTTACCGCACAATGCCGTCTTTTGACGCCCCTGAGAAGGAAGCCTTTTGAAAACATTGTGGGAAAAGGAGCAAGTGCTGGTAACCAGCATTTTCTCCTTTTCCCACAATGTTTTCTACCCTATCGAAGAAAAATTGCACCATTTGAGCCACATTGAAATTATCATCTGCAAATGCTTTCAATTTGGACAAGGCTAAAATTTTGTCGTTTGGGAAAGGGTTAACACTTGGATTGACTATACAAATAACAGATTTTCATCTTCACAATAATTTCCATACTTTTAAATGGTATGATTTGAATTTAGATGCTTTTTAACCACTCGTCACAACTCGGCCGATTCCGTACCTACATCTAACCTCGTCTGTATAAGGGAGGCTTCCATTTTGAACTACCAATCACATGATCTTAAACATGGCGGCGCCCCTGTAGATCGCTTAGCAACGACATGAACAACCACTGTGAAGTTATTCACTTCTATCGATCTGTCGATGAAAGCTCCTAACGGAATTGATAAACCACGCTAAAACTTGAATGTACAAACTGTTTGCCGACTGAAATACTCTTAGAAAGATAACGATAGAAAATTTACTCATGCATTCTTTCTAAAGAGGAGCCTTACAATTTCGATAACAGTAGAGCGGTGTGCTTCCGGAGATGTGCGAAATGTACCGTGTAGGTGCATATCAAGCTACATGATACAGCCGAGGGATTTGATCACTGGATCACCCGAGGTATGCCGAATGGCTTTTTAACATCAGTATTGTTTACTTTTGGCCACTTTTCAATAACAGGATAGTAGTTTTGTAACTGGTACCTCCTTCTACCTTATGACATCAAATATGACAGCATCTTATTCAAATTAACCCTTTACATCAAAACAAAGTTTTAGACCCGCCCAAATTGGAAGCATTTGCAGACTGCAATTTCAATGTGGCTTAACTCTTTACCAAACCACAAAATTTTAGACTAGTCTAAATTGAAAGCATTTGCAGACGACAAATTAAATGTGACTTAAAAATTGAAATATGTTATGGAATTGGTAGAAAACATTGTGGGAAAAGGAGAAAATGCTGGTTACCAGCAGTTTCTTCTTTTCCCACAATGTTTTCAAAAGGCTTCTTTCCTAGGGTCGTTAGAAGTCGGGATTGTTTGGTAAAGAGTTAAATGATATGAATTTTCTCTGATATGTTTTCTACATTGTGGGAAAAGAGGGTACCAGCATTTTCATCTTTTCCCAAAATGTTTTCAAAAGGCTTCTTCCTCAGGGTCGTTAAAAGTCGGCATTGTGGTAAAGGATTATATAATCAGCATGTGTTACTGATCACATTCCCAGAATCCTTTGCAAAAAATTCTGGGGCCAAACCTTATAAGGTTATGTTTCCTGTTAACTCTTTACCAGACGACAACATTTTAGACTTGTCCAAATTGAAAGCATTTGCAGACGACAATTTAGATGTGGCTCAAAGGATGGAATTTGTCTTTGATAGGGTAGAAAACAATGTGGGAAAAGGAGAAAATGCTGGTTAGAAGCATTTTCTCCTTTTCCCACAATGTTTTCAAAAGGCCTCTTTCCCTGGGTCGTTAAAAGGCCTCTTTCCCTAGATCGTTAAAAGGCGGCATTGTGCGGTAAAGAGTTAATATTTCAACACCAGACTGTCACACAGTACCACAGCCATGAATTTTTATTGATTTACGTTCCTTTAACGCTGTTGAATCATTTATAAGTTTCCTGTCAACTGATCAACATGTTCAATAACAATTTACTCTACCAAGGTCATTATGAAGGACCATCTCTACCTTTTAACCAATCATTAATCACAGTGTAACCTTTCTCAAATTGCAAATTTTCTATATACAATCCAAACAGAAAGCATAATATGCAGCCATCAAATTCAAAATCAGAAGTTCTCTGGTATGGTTGATAGCAATGTGAGAAAAACTGAAACTGCTTATTACAAGCCATTTCTCCTTCCCACACAATGTTTTAAAAAGTCTCTCTCTGTGCACATTATAGAGACAGTATTGTTTAGTAAGGGACTGAATCTTAATCATAAAGGTACAACAAAACAAGTAACTCAAAACAAAATGTATTTGCAGAACACAAATTTGGGTCAATTTGTGACATTTGTCTGTGAAAATTTTAAGGTAGAAAAGAGTAGGAAAAGAAGAAAATACTGCAAACTACCATTTTCTTGTTTTCTAACAACAAGAGTAACAATGTATTCAAAATCCCCCCCCCCCCACCCCAGAAATATGTGTGGAAAAGGTTTAACCCTTTACCAAACAATCACGTGTTTTCACGTCCTTGAGGAAGAGGCCTTTTAAAAACATTGTGGAAAAAGGAGAAAATGCTGGTAACCAGCATTTTCTCCTTTTTCCACAATGTTTTCTACCCTGTCCGAAAACCTTAAGTTCATTTGTACCACTTTCAAATTTGTCGTCTGCAGATGCTTTCAATTTGGGAGGGGCTAAAATTTGTCGTTTGGGAAAGGGTTAAAATGTGTGCTATCTTTGCCAAACTGCAAAGTTTTGAATGCAACTTAACTCTTTACCAAACGACAAAATTTCAGACTGGTCCAAATTGAAAACATTTGCAGACAACAAAAGAAATGTGACTTAAAAAATGAAATTTGTTTTGGGAAGGGTAGAAAAAATTGTGGGAAAAGGAGAAAATGCTGGTAACCAGCATTTTCTTCTTTTCCCACAATGTTTTCAAAAGGCTTCTTTCTCAGGGTTGTTAAAAGTCGGGATTGTGTGGTAAAGGGTTAACCAAAAGCATTCAATTTTACAGGTCACAAAATAAATAATGATGTCTGTTTTGATTAGGAAAAGAAAAGTTATTTACCAGCATTTTCTCCTTTTCCAACAATATTTTTTCAAATTATTGAAAATAGCTTACAATGAACAATTGCTCCTTTTGCCACAGTAGTTTCCTATGAATGTCTGTATTTTAGTCAAATTTAGTATTTATTCTTCCCAAAGCAGTAAAGTTCTGAACTTGACTATCCAAATTAATTCTGTGTTTTTAATACACCGCGCAAGAAAATGCTGGTGACCAGCATTTTTTTCAATAAGGCTACTAGAGCTGGGACGGGTAGAAATTTTGTACCCGGGTACCCATGGCCGTATTACCCGCGGGTACTCGGGTACCCAATGTTATTACTTGTGGTGATTAGAATTAGTTACAAGTTAGCAGCAGTTCGTTCCTAGTCGCTGAACAAATTTTGTCATTTGAATTGTTTCATATTGTCTTAAAGACCTTAAATAATAATGACTGTATTTAAAAGTAAGCTCCAGATTGTCCTGATCATGCAACATCTGCAAAATGCGGATTATTCTCTAGATAGACTCTTTCTTATTACTGTTGAATAGGCCTTTGATTGTGTTGAGTATTCCGTGATGATTTGAGCTGTTATAAATAAATCACAAGATACGCACGCATGTTTTGCTTTTAATTCAAATTACCATTGTCTATGTCAAATAAACCTAAAACGCTGAATGGGCAAATATATAGAAATATATACCCATTACTGACAAGTTATGCGTTGCAGGGGATATAAACGGTACAGCCTTATTTCAAGCTATTTCGATTATCTACTTCCGGTTCATGTACGGGAATGGGTAACATGTTTTTTGCTTGTATTTAAATTAAGATCAAATTATTTCATTAGAACTTCAGAATTATAGCTTTACTTAATAAGTCACTATATAATTATCGGGTACTTGGGTAATGATTTAGTACCCGGGTACAGGCGGTACCCTACCCGATACCCGGATACTCGAGTACTCGTCCCAGCTCTAAAGGCTACAGTTTTTCGTTTTACCAATCTGTCAGCCCGATTTTTTTCAGGAAACAAAAAAAAACATACCCGGTACTTAATATTTTCAATATTATTTTTTTGGCACTGCTCTGACTCAATGAGCTGAATGGCAAACCATAATCAGTAAGAGGCCATAAATATTTTATCAAATTCCGAATTCCTATTGACTTACAAGGGTGCAAGAAAATTAAAAGGAGAGAAAACACTGGGGGAAAAGAAGAAAATGCTGGTTACCAGCATTTTCTCCTTTTACCACAATGTTTTCAAAAGGCCTCTTTCTCAGGGTCATTAAAACTTGGGGGTTGTGTGGTAAAGGGTTAAACAGTGCAAATTGTCTTTGAAAGGGTAGAAAACATTGTGGGAGGAGAAAATGCTCGTTATCAGTATGTTCTCCTTTTCCCACAATATTTTCAAAAACCTTCTTCCTTAAAGCTGTTAACTTTGGACTATGTGCTAAAGGGTTAACCCTTTACCAAACAATCCCAGGTTTCAAAGGGGCATTAACCCTTTACCACACAATCCCTACTTTTAGTGACCCTTATGTAGAGGCCTTTTAAAAGCATTGTGGGAAAAGGAGAAAATGCTGGTAACCAGCATTTTCTCCTTTGCCCACAATGTTTTCTACCCTATTAACCCTTTACCACACAATCCCGACTTTTAACAACCCTGAGAAAGAAGCCTTTTGAAAACAATGTGGGAAAAGGAGAAAATGCTGGTAACCAGCATTTTCTCCTTTTCCCACAATGTTTTCTACTCTATCAAGGACAAATTTTGTCATTTAAGCCACCTTTAATTTGTCGTCTGCCACTGCTTTCAATTTGGACCAGTCTAAATTATTGTCGTTTGGTAAAGGGTTAAAGAGAAATCGCATCATTTGAGTCACACTGAAATTGTCATCTGCAAATGCCTTCAATTTGGATGGGTCTAAATTTTTGTCGTGTGATAAAGAGTTAAAACAGACTTCGTTCAACATATTTTTCTAGAATCTTAACCCCTAGAGCGCCGAATAAACCTATCATTCATTTTCATCCTAGAAACATGACCCAAATAATTGCAATTTTACGGTTGCTTTTGTCTACAGTGTTTCAGCAAAGCGGACAGGGTTAACAAAAACTGCTACTCTTCATTCTTTAAAGGGGCATTAGACTGCTATCTGTTTCACATTTATAACAATGTAAAATGTGCAGCCGTGATCGACTGGTCGTCCAAAGTAAGTTTAACATATCACAAGATGCATTTCAATGGCAAACTAAACAGTGTGTCAGTTTATAATATGACAGGGTATATACCTCCTCAAAGTAGCACTTGCAAATAAACAAAAGCGTATTCCAATCACCATTTCTATCGTCCATAATTTCAGAACCTTTTTCAAATTAAGTTTTCCGAAGATTTTAGAGAGATTCAAAGCATTTTTCACTAAATATTTTGGTACAGGATGAATTATTTCATGTGTGAACTACTCACATATGTATATGAATGGGATTCATAAATTACAGCAGGGTTCCAGCTGGGCTTCCCATTTGGCGCCATTAGTGAAAGAGTTTGTAATGTGGTGCAAGAAAATGCCAAATGGCGAAAATGACTAGCGCCGATGTTTTTCATATCGGGGTGCCGTACATTTCGATACTGGTCCCCATCATCGCAATGCATGAAAGCGTATCTATAACCAAAAAGCGTTAAGTTGTAATTATCACCAATACACCGTCACAGCAGGTGATCTAAATAACAGTCTGTATATTACATGGGGTTTGTCTAGTGACATACAATACAGGCATATACACCATACAATGCTAATCAATCAAATGTCAGTTTAGCATCCAATGGCATGAACACAGAATTTTCACAGAGTATGCCATACTGGGAACCAATCAGGAATCACATACGAGATTTAGTCGCTATCCATAATTTCTAAAGCCACGCCTTGATTCTGTGTTATATGCATCCTGTCACGAATCTATAACGGGCATTATCCCTTTACCACACAATCCCGAGTTTTAACGACCCTGAGGTGGAAGGCTTTTGAAAACATTGTGGGCAAAGGAGAAAATGCTGATAACCAGCATTTTCTTCTTTTCCCACCATGTTTTCTGCCCTTCTCAAAACAAATTTCAATTTTTGAAGCACATTTATTTTGTTGTCTGCAAATGCTTTGAATTTGGAATGGCCTAAATTTTTTGTCGTTTGGTAAAGAGTTATGGTGTGTAAATGTATTTACAATAATTTAGCGGCGACCATATTATGTGTGGGAAGATTAAATAGATAAATAACATGTCAACTAAAGAAGATTGAACCCCAGGATAAATTGATTTATCGGCTCGCTAGTTATGTTTGCAAACTGGAATTTTCAAGATCAATTATTCCTTTCACAGTTAAAGAAGTCAGCCGCTAAATTTTTATGTAAACAGTGATCAGTAGATGACAATTGTAATCTTATTGCCCATTAATGTTTTCTATCCTTCAAAAGACAAGATTTATCATTTGAGCCATAAATTTCTTAGTAATTTCTTGTCTGTGAGAGCTTTCAATATGGACAAGTCAACATTCTTAGCTCAGCTGTTTTCGAAGAATATGTCGTCAAGTTATCGCAGTAGCCCTGTCATCGTCTGCGTTGTCGTGCAACAGGTTTGAAATTTTGTAATATCTCTGTTATAACTGAAGATATTTACTTCAAATCTGGATAAGTTAATTAGTAACTATCAATAGGGGCGGGAGCGGGGGGGGGGGGGGGGCTACACAACAAGGGCAGGTAACAATCAAAGCATTTTTGACACAGCTATGTCCCTTTTTCTACTTGGGATTTTCACTGAAAATCAAGGACCTGCTGCCGAACTATATGCATATAATGAATATAGACATGTGTAAGAAACTAATTAAATAAAGAAAAAAAAAGGCACATGTTTTCTTGTTTATTTTAATGCTCAGGACACAACAAAGAGAAGATAGTTTACTATAAATCAATTTTTTATCATGGCCAGCCCCATGTACTTTCATTTTAAAAATGGCACCAACTGGCTCCAATTATTTCAATGCGGCGCAAACTTTTCTCCTTTGGTAAAAGTGATGGCGCAAGGAAAAAAATGGCCAAGGGGTAGTACAGATAACTGTCCCTGAAGGCGATCATGGTTTTTGATTGGTCGCCTCTGGGTACAGAGACGATCGTGAAAAAAACAGTTGAAATCTGTGCACTTTTTTTGTGCTCACTTTGAAACTCTCTTGTTTTCACAAATAGATGACAAAGCTACCATTTGAACATACCTGTTGCTTAAGTATTCAATAATCCTCTATTTCAAATACAAATATTTTCAACTTAAACGCTAAACACATGAAAAAAAAGATACACACAAAATGGTCACCACACACAATAACTTTCGTTCGTTCTTTTCGAGATATACTGGTAAAAAAAAAACTCTACGAGCGCTGTAGGTAATGAAATGTTTAATAATTTGTCTTTTGTCATGTTAGTCCAAATATTTAGACGAATACATGCTTATTTACCTTTCAACATTTATCATCGGACATTTCACATTTTATTTTTCTTATTGCATGTAACGTCTAAACGGGTCCCATTCAGTTCAATGTAGCAAATCCGATCTCTCTAAAACCAGTATTATAACGAAAGAGAACTTCATTTACCTGTAGGAAGAACTTTTTTTGAAAATATTCAGCCGCTGTCTTGATAAATAATGAGCAGATTCATTCAGAATTCAATAAAATCACTCGCAAGTGGGATTGCCGACAGAGTCGCCGCCATGTTTTTCAGTCATGCAGACGGTTGCATAACAAATAAGAATTGACGTTAAGTTTATGAACGAAATCTATTACAATAATCAAACAAGACCGAAGCGAACAAAATTTCGTTTTAAAAAAAGACATAATACCATTCTGTAAGTTGCATTGACCCGCACATGACGTTTCATTCGGAACAATCATATCTCTTCCACGGCAATTCATAACAAAACAGAGTGGTGTTGAATCGGAATGGATTTAGCTCATAAATAGGCAAGTTTTGGACAAATATCCTTTTTCAATCGAGAAATTATTCATTTATCTTACTTCTGATGTAAATTTTATTGAACAAGTTCACTTGAAGGTATCCAAATTTGCTGTTCAAACAGCGACAAAATTCGATGTCGGAGTTTGCTAAAGGAAACTATGAAGGAGCCGATAAGACCCTACGTACACGATGAATGTCAGAATGAAAAATAACGTACGTAGGGGCTTATAAATAGGACTATTGTCATGTGTGTCACTAAGGATTATTTCTATTTCGCTACAATACTGATTAAACCAACGAAAAGAAAGTCAATACGGCGCTGTAACTTTGCTACTGGAAAATTCACGCTGGACTTGAGAGGGTTTGCTGCACAGTAAATGTCCAATAAGAAAAGAAGCACCACAAACGTCTTATTATTGATACTAAGCCATGGGGAGAACCCTGTGTTCTATTCTGTTCAAAACATTGGACATCCCTGTCGGAAGTAAACCAAGATTTTATACCGGCGAAAAACAGCTGCTGGTAAGTCAACGATACATTTACAGACAGTTAATATTTCCGACTAATTTATCCTACATATATTCATGCTTTAAATAACATATACTACTGCCAGAATGGTGTGATAAATATGAGAAAACGAATAGTCGTACCTGATCGAACGTGTAGTTTACATACAAAGGGACATAACCTTTATGGTTGCTTTCACCGTTTTCAGCGTTAAAGATGAAAGCCATATGCGTGCTGAAAACCAGCTACCGGTTTGCCTCCCTTCGAGAAAACAAGCGTCCGAAAGATGACGCTTCAATGACTGGTGCTCTACTGTAGGATGAAAAGGCCTCTATTTGCATAGGTAAATTGCGTGTACAGTCCACCCGCCAGATTTTGACAAAAGTAAACAAGGAAAATCTCGCAGTTTATTTCAAAGTAAACAACGCCAAAATGGCAACTGTCTATGACATAATAAGATCAGTAACGCTCATTTTTGGAGTAGGCTACACTGTTAGACAAGATCGGAAAACATGGATGTGGGGAGAATCGACTCTTGTGGCATGCTATGCTATAGGCATCTTTTTGTTTCCGCGAAGTTTGGTAGGTTTGCTCACTGGCGCTCGATCATTATTCAAAATCGTTGCTCGATGTGTAACCTAATAAATAACATGGTAATCAAGGCAAATTGACCTCTTCCGTATCGCCGTAATTTTTTCGAATAAAACGCAGTGTGCTAAAAGTATCAAATGGCTGGAAAGAAAGCAAGGTTAGTGCCAGTTGTAAACCTACGATTATCATAGGTAACCATAAACTGGTACCCATTGTATCTCCTGTTATCACCTTCCGGTCACACTTTGCTAATTATATGCAGCAGTTTAATTGATGTTCAACACCATTCTGATGATTTTCACACCTTTAACATGATTACCTTTTGATATGATTGTTGTTTTATATATATTTTGATTCATCTCTGAAAATTATTGGGGGTCAAAATGACCCCTTGTTCGGAATTTTCTGTGTGTCAAAAAGGGTATTTGAAGATTTTTGTGCGTGAAAACCAGGGTTTACGGGTCTAACTAAAGCCCTGCTTTTAAGATAAACACCTCGTCAATGGAGAAACATTTAATTTGTCGACAGCAAACATTTTCAAGATAGACAAATTTTTTTTGTCTGGCAAAGATTTCAGAGTTTTCAGAAATGCCAATACTGTCATCTGAGACAACAATTTTTCCCGCAGGGACGACAAAATATCCTAACAAAGGATTCCACTGGACAACAATTTTTTTCAAGGCATGCATCCCAAATCAGCTGCTCAGCTTTGATTTGTGTATCACTGATTGTTTACGAAGTGTTTAATGAGGCGAAAAGTCTGACACATAGGTAATCACTAAAGTTGGGTAGTCAAAGAGGTAGTGTGGCTTTCTGAGAAACTAACAACCAATTCGAACACATCATTCTCTATCACTCACCCAGTACCTGTAATACTGTGGATGACAAGTAGTTTATACCCTAACTGCCTGCCATGTTGTTTGACATATTTGTAAATTATGCATCTAGTCTGGTACCACATCATACTTCAGGAGTACATCAGGCTAAGCACAATAATGGTGGACCTGTTTGTAATGTGCAGTGGAGATGGGATATTGTTATTTCACATGATCAAATCAGATCATGGGCTTAATTCAAAACAGATCGTATGCAATAAAGTAACGGCAGCGACTTTTTCTACATGCTGAGGCTCATTCTTGTTTAGCAAGAAAAACTACATATCAGAAATGCTTTAAGTATCCGAAATGTCAATGGACCTATATTACGTCCGAAAACAGGGCTACTTTTAAAATGATTTATAGTCAAATTTATATTTAAACCATATCCAACAGCATGTTTTAGATTCAGTTATGTATTTTTTGTACAAAATTGATCCCATTTTATTCACTGGTCAAACTGGATCACGTGAAATTGGGGAAAACGGGGAAGCATTTAGGGGTATTCTTGTGCGCTTTGCCTTGCCTGATAACATGGTGGGAGGGGCAGGTAATCCTGACTAATTATGCATCAAGCAACGGATTGCATAGAGGATATTTGATTTTTAAGGTGAAAGATCGAAGTTTATTTCATCGAGTGCACATGATCGGTAATATTTTCATGAGTGGCGCAGCCATGAATGAAAATATTACTCTATGATTTTCACGAGATTAAAGAAATTTCGATCTTTCACCTTACAAAAAAAAATCTGTTTATTTTATGCTTCTGATCCCTTTTTTTGTTGGGACTTGCGAAGTGCAGGGGAGCTCTCAGTATTTCTGTACCAGTGAGTTTATCAATTGTAAACTCGCTGGTCGAAATGGTTATATTATCAAACAATAATCCACCATTATTTCCCGATAAACTACTGAAAAGCATAAAGACTAATTTACACTTATAGTGGATCTGTACCCCATTAACTCCTTCCCGTACAATGACACCTTTTAACGCCCCTGGAAAAGAAGCCTTTTGAAAACATTGTGGGAAAAGGAAAAAATGCTGGTAACCCGCATTTTCTCCTTTTCCCACAATGTTTTCTACCCTATCAAAGAAAAATTGTACCATTTGAGCCACATTGAAATTGTTGCCTGCAAATGCTTTCAGTTTGGACAAGGCTAAAATTTTGTCGTCCGGTAAAGGGTTAAAGAAAGACGGTGAACATCTTATAATGCGATGGACAGGAAGCAACAGTAATAGATATTGAGTATAGTGTCGATGACCTCAACTGTCATATTTTTCAATTGATCTTTGGAGTAAAAATAATTATTTAATTAATCACAATGTTCCACGAAATTTGGCCTCTAAATTGATTATAAAAAGAAGTAATGAAAAGAGATAAAAATTTTCATTTGATTTGTATTCAGTAGTTATTTATAAGTTGAAAAAATGATGACAAAAGAAAATACTTAATACAGTAGTTTGCTTTTTACCACTAGTCTGACTGAATGCAACTGGTTCCTCCATGCTCATTATCAATAGCTGCTCTCTGCTAATCAAACCTTTACCAAACAATCCATTATACAGAATTCCACAACCCAAAGAAAGAAAGCTTGAGACAACATTGTGGGTAAAAAAGAATTTTCTTCTTTTGAATTTCCCACAATGTTTTCCACCACTGAAAAGATTTAACCCTTTCCCAAACAAGCCCTGGTTTTCACGTGTCTGCAGTACAAGTCTTTTGAAAACACTGTGGGAAAAGGAGAAATTGTTCGTAACGAGCAATTTCTCCTTTTCCCACAGTGTTTTCTACCCTGTTTGATAACTTTCTGCCATTTTCATCAAATTTAAAATTGTCGTCTGCAAACTCTTTCAATTTGGACCTGTCCAAAATTTGTCATTTGGGAAAGGGTTAATTGATATCATGGTCCATTATGGACAAACAATTTTAAATTCATTTACCAATTTAAATGGAATTAGAACTAAATTTACAAAATTTTGTTTGTGAAGATGAGTCCAGAATTGTTGCCATTATTATTAGTATTATGAATATACAAAACATGCATTATCATGCTGAATTATTTACACAGTCTAAAAAAGAGGATAAAGTGAAAAGTTATTAAACTTCTGTAATCCTTTGCGCAATTTCAAATAAAGTCTTAGCTACTAATTTCTAATGTAAGTGTAGAATTATCCATTAAAGACATTGTCTCCATGATGAACACATCTAAACTTTACAGTTTTTAGATGTTTATTACTTGTGTATGAACGTTCATTCTGACTGTATAGGAATCCAACTTCTTCATTTTGGAATCCAACTTTTCAGTTCGGAATCCAACTTTCAATATCCTTGTGAGAACACTGGATTTACTTAACACTTCTGATACCTGTTCAAGCAGAAATCAGTAAGTTTTATTGTAAGTGATGAATTAAGAAAGTGGTTTGTCGTAATTTTAACAGATGTATGTTGTAAAAAGTTTTAAATTGGGGGGTATGTTTGGTCACTTGAGGTGATTATAAGGATTATACAGATTTGAAATGGATTTGAAATGGACATACATTCATCAGTGGAAAACAAACAATCAGTCGAACCAGGCCAAAGTGCCATTAACAGTCATATGTAATTGTCTTAATGAAACAGGAATAAAATATTAATGCTCCCTAATGTATTACAACAAGAATCATTGGATGACATTTGCAATTTCAACTTATATATGAAACAGGATGACGATTGGCTGTCAATAAAATATACTTCTTCCTGCTGCTCGTTTCGTACAACGATTATGATTGTCTATGTGTAATGCTTAAAATTTGAAGGTGCTTGTTCAGTTAGATTTGAATAGATAGTTTAACAATTAACTAATTTACTTAAAAAAAAAAACTGCTCCTCAGTTGTTTGGTAGAGAGACTTGTTTTTCGGAATCATGGTCAAATCTACCAGCAAAATTTACTTGGATGTAGGTTTTTGGAATGGACAAACTTAGTTTTGCTTTTAGGGTATAAATGTAACAATTACATGTACCTTACCACATGATTCTTATCTTCAACTTTAATCCACTTTGAAACAATTATTCTATCAAAATTCATCCAAACTTCTTTGGTTAAAACGAAAAGAAAAAAAAAATACACTGTCTGTTAATATAAAAGGCTGTATTTTTTTCTGACCCTTTTGTTTACATGACCAGCTTATGCTGTGCTTTGATTGGCTGATATGACCTGCCAATCAAAATCAGGAGAAAGGTCAATTGGGCTGAATCTTCTCCCATTTGGGGGGAATCTTTTAATCTTTTTGCATTGGGTCAAATCTTCCACCCGAAGTAAAAGTGTCAGAAAATAGAGTATTTCTATATCTACCCCAACCTACATGTACAAAGTAGAGGGTGTCCCCGGGATATACTAGTTTCATATCTTTCTGTCCATTCGTCTGTCGTGTAGACCTTTTTGTTCCCATGCTGTAACTCAAAAGCAGTTTAGCCTGGGACCCTGAAACTTGTTGCTCATGACCCAAGGAAGGGCCCCTATTGTTTTTTGGCCACATGGGTCAAAGGTCAAGGTCACAGGTAAACTCTGTCTGAAAATCGTTTCTGTGCTCTGACAATAGGCTGAATAGCTGTTTGACCTAGGATCATGAAACTTTACACAAGTGTTGCCCATGATCCAAGAAGATGTGCTATTGTCTTTGTGTCACTTGGGTCAAAGGTCAAGGTCACAAAAATCATTTCCATTCTGATAGTACTGCTTCAGTGACAAGGTCCTTGAGGAGTAGGTGGATTTATCCGCATTGAGGCAGTTGTAGTTAGTTATGGAAAACCCATATTTTTTAATAAGCAGCTTCATTTACACACTGCATCAATCCTTGATTTTGGCATCCATTTTGCATACATCCTGTCATATTTTTAGCTCACCTTAGCACAACGTGCTAAAGGTGCGCTATTGTGATCGCCCTATATCCGGCGTCTGTCGTCCGTCAACAATTTCTTTAAACATCTTCTTCTCCTAAACCACTGGGCCAATCTTGATGAAACTTGGCAGGGATGTTCCTTGGGTGAAGCTCTACAAAAATTGTTCTAAGAATTGAATTCCACCCACAACTCTGGTTGCAATGGCAACAAAAAGGAAAAAAAAGTAAAATCTTTGAAAATCTTCTTCTCGGAAACTAGATGGCGCAGAGTTTTGATATTTGGTATGTAGCATCTCCTAGTGGACCTCTACCAAGTTTGTTCATTTGATGCCCCTGGGGTCAAAACTGGCCCCGCCCCGGGGGTCACAAGTTTGAGCATGGTCATAAAGAAGGAAAACTTTAAAAATCTTCTTCTCTAAAGCTTGAAGGCGTAGAGCTTTGATATTTAGCATGTAGCATCTCCTAGTGGATCTCTACCAAGTTTGTTCATATGATGCCCCTGGGGTCAAAACTGGCCCCGCCCCGGGGGTCACAATTTCCAACATAAGAACAAAGAAGGAAAACTTTAAAAATCTTCTTCTCTAAAACTAGAAGGCATAGAGCTGTGATATTTGGCATTGAGCATCTCCTAGTGGACCTCTACCAAATTTGTTCATATGATGCCCTTGGGGTCAAAACTGGCCCTGCCCCGGGGGTCACAAGTTCGAACATAGGAACAAAGAGGGGAAACTTTAAAAATCATCTTCTCTGAAACTGGAAGGCGTAGAGCTTTGATATGTGGTATGTAGCATTGCCTAGTAGACCTCTACCAGGTTTGTTCATATGATGCTCCTGGGGTCAAAACTGGCCCTGCCCCGGGGGTCACAAGTTTGAGCATAGTAACGAAGAAGGAAAACTTTAAAAATCTTCTTCTCTGAAACTGGAAGGCGTAGAGCTTTGATATTTGGCATGTAGCATCTCCTAGTGGACCTATACAAAGTTTGTTCATATGATGCCCCTGGGGTCAAAACTGGCCCCGTCCCGGGGGTCACAAGTTTGAGCATAGTCATAAAGAAGGAAAACTTTAAAAATCTTCTTCTCTAAAGCTTGAAGGCGTTGAGCTTTGATATTTGGCATGTAGCATCTCCTAGTGGATCTCTACCAAGTTTGTTCATATGATGCCCCTGGGTCACAACTGGCCCTGCCCCGGGGGTCACAATATCCAACATAGGAACAAAGAAGGAAAACTTTAAAAATCTTCTTCTCTAAAACTAGAAGGCATAGAGCTGTGATATTTGGCATGGAGCATCTCCTAGTGGACCTCTACCAAATTTGTTCATATGATGCCCTTGGGGTCAAAACTGGCCCTGCCCCGGGGGTCACAAGTTCGAACATAGGAACAAAGAGGGGAAACTTTAAAAATCATCTTTTCTGAAACTGGAAGGCGTAGAGCTTTGATATTTGGTATGTAGCATTGCCTAGTAGACCTCTACCAGGTTTGTTCATATGATGCACTTGGGGTCAAAACTGGCCCTGCCCCGGGCGTCACAAGTTTGAGCATAGGAACAAAGAAGGAAAACTTTAAAAATCTTCTTCTCTAAAACTAGAAGGCATAGAGCTGTGATATTTGGCATGGAGCATCTCCTAGTGGACCTCTACCAAATTTGTTCATATGATGCCCTTGGGGTCAAAACTGGCCCTGCTCCGGGGGTCACAAGTTCGAACATAGGAACAAAGAGGGGAAACTTTAAAAATCATCTTCTCTGAAACTGGAAGGCGTAAAGCTTTGATATTTGGTATGTAGCATTGCCTAGTGGACCTCTACCAAGTTTGTTCATATGATGCCCCTGGGGTCAAAACTGGCCCTGCCCCAGGGGTCACAAGTTTGAGCATAGTAACAAAGAAGGAAAACTTTAAAAATCTTCTTCTCTAAAACTTGAAGGCGTAGAGCTTTGATATTTGGCATGTAGCATCACCTAGTGGACCTCTACCAAGTTTGTTCATATGATGCCCCTGGGGTCAAAACTGGCCCTGCCCCCGGGGGTCACAATTTCCAATATAGGAACAAAGAAGGAAAACTTTAAGAATCATCTTCTCCAAAACTAGAAGGCATAGAGCTTTGATATTTGGCATGGAGCATCTCCTAGTGGACCTCTACAAAATTTGTTCATATGATGCCCTTGGGGTCAAAACTGGCCCTGCCCTGGGGGTCACAAGTTCGAACATAGGAACAAAGAGGGGAAACTTTAAAAATCATCTTTTCTGAAACTGGAAGGCGTAGAGCTTTGATATTTGGTATGTAACATTGCCTAGTGGACCTCTACCAAGTTTGTTCATATGATGCCCCTGGGGTCAAAACTGGCCCCGCCCCGGGGGGTCACAATTTCCAAAATAGGAACAAAGAAGGAAAAATTTAAAAATCTTCTTCTCTGAAACAGGAACTCATGGAGCTTTGATATTTGGTATGTAGCATCTTCTACTGGATCTCTACTAAGTTTGTGCATTTGCTGCCCTTGGGGCAAAAGTTGGCCCTGCCCCGGGGGTCACAAGTTCGAACATAGGAACAGAGAAGTAAAATTTTAAGAATCATCTTCTCTGAAACTGGAAGACGTAGAGCTTTGATATTTGGTATGTAGCATCGCTTAGTAGACCTCTACTAAGTTTGTTCATATGATTCCCTTGGGGTCAAAATTGGCCCTGCCCCGGGGGTCACAAGTTCAAACATAGGAACAAAGAAGGAAAACTTTAATTTTTTTTTTTTCTCTTAAATGGGAAGGCATAGAGCTTTGATATTTGGTATGTAGCACCTCCTAGTGGACTTCTACCAAGTTTGTTCCAAGGATGCTGCTTGGGTCAAAACTGGCCCAGCCCCTGGGGTCACAAGTTCGAACATAGGAACAAAGAAGGAAAACTTTAAAATTCTTCTTTTCTGAAACCGAAAGGTGTGGAGCTTTGATATTTGGTATGTTGCATCTCAGAGTGGACCTCTACCAAGTTTGTTCATATGATGCCCCTGGGTCAAAACTGGCCCCGCCCCGGGGGTCACAAGTTCGAAGATAGGAACAAAGAGGGGAAACTTTAAAAATCATCTTCTCTGAAACTGGAAGGTGTAGAGCTTTGATATTGGTATGTAGCATTTCCTAGTGGACCTCTACCAAGTTTGTTCATATGATACCCCTGTATCAAAACTGGCCCAGCCCCGGGGGTCACAAGTTCGAACATAGGAACAAAGAAGGAAAACTTTAAAATTCTTCTTTAAAACTGGAAGGCGTAGAGCTTTGATATTTGGTATGTAGTGATTCTCTTCTAAGTTTGTTTGCCCATCTAAGCACAACAAGTTCATTGAGTTCAAAATTGGGTCATCTTGGGTCATAAACTAGGTCACTTGGTCAAATTAAAGAAATACCTTGTTGGCACTCTCGAGGCCACATTATTTGCTCAATTGCCTTGAAAATTAGTTAGAAAGTTTGTCTTTATAAAGTCTCACATAAGATTAATTTGGGTCAACTTGGGTCATAAACTAGTTCACTGGGTCAAATTAAAGAAATACCTTGTTTGCACTCTGGAGGCCACATTTATTGCTCAAATGACCTGAAATTTGGCCAGAGTGTTTGTCTTGATGAAATACCAGATGAGTTTGGATTCGGGTCACCTGGAACCATAAACTAGGTCACTAGGTCAAAATAAAGAAATACCTTGTGGGCACTCTAGAGGCCACATTCTTTGCTTAATTGCCTTGAAAATTGGTCAGAATATTTGTCTTTGTAAAATCTCACATGTGTCTGAATTTGGGTCAACTGGAGTCATAAACTAGTTCACTTGGTCAAATTAAAGAAACAGCTAGTGGGCACCCTAGAGGCCACATTTATTATTCATTTGACTTGAAAATTGGTTAAAATGTTTCTTTTGATATAGTCAAAGACCAGTTCAAATTTGGGTCACCTGGGGTCATAATCTAGGTCACTAGGTCAAATTAAAGAAATATCTTTAGGGCACTCGAGGCCACATTTTTTGCTCAATTGACTTGAAAATTGGTCAGAATGTTTGTCTTCGTGAAATATGAGTTTGAAATTGGGTCACCTGCGGTCAAAAACTAGGTCACATGGTCAAATTAAAGAAAAACCTTTAAGGCACTGTACTAAGGTGAGCGACCCAGGGCCATCATGGCCCTCTTGTTTGGTATTAGGTTAACCCTTTCCCAAATGACAAATTTTGGACTGGTCCAAATTGAAAGAGTTTGCAGACGACAATTTTGAATTTGATGAAAATGGCAGAAAGGTCTCAAAACGGGTAGAAAACACTGTGGGAAAAGGAGAAATTGCTCGTTACGAGCAATTTCTCTTTTTCCCACAGTGTTTTCAAAAGACCTGTACTGCAGACACGTGAAAACCAGGGCTTGTCTGGGAAAGGATTAAGTTGTACATGATAATTTCAAAGGTTATGTGATTCAGACACATTTTTATGTGATAGGACATACTGCATTAGTGACAGGTGTCGAGAAAAGATTTTTTTTTTTCTTTTCAAAATAAATCAAAATCAACTAAACTGAATTCATTCATATACTTTCTATACATTTAACCCTTTCCCAAACTAACCCTGGTTTTCACGTGTCTGCTGTACAAGTCTTTTGAAAACACTGTGGGAAAAGGAGAAATTGCTCGTAACGAGCAATTTCTCCTTTTCCCAGAGTGTTTTCTACCCCTTTTGATAACTTTCTGCCATTTTCATCAAATTTAAAATTGTCATCAAATTGTCATCAAATTTAAAATTGTCATCTGCAAACCCTTTGAATTTGGACCAGTCCAAAATTTGTCGTTTGGGAAAGGGTTAAATGACATCATAAACATCTTACTTGTTAAGTCAAGGATGGAGTCTGACTTTACGCAACAAAATGTTTGATGTTTCCTTAATTCAAAGCATTTGCAGCCAAAAGATTAGGTGTGACTAAAATGATGGGACTCATCTTTGAAATGGTAGAAAATATTGTAGGACTAGGAGGAAATCATGCGTGTGACCAGCATTTTAACACTTTACCAAACGACAAAATTTTAGACCAGTCCAAATTGAGAGCTTTAGCAGATGACAAAATAAATGTTACTCAAAAAGTAAAATTTGTCTTGGAAAGAGTGGAAAACATTGTGGTAAAAGGAGAAAATGCTGTTTACCAGCATTTTCTTCTTTTCCCTCAATGTTTTCAAAAGGCTTTTTCCTCAGGGTTGATAAAAGTCAGGATTGTGTGGTAAAGGGTTAAGGAGAACATTGTTTTAATAGATTGGTATATGTCAAGGTTATACTGTTCTTTCTTTATTTCATTGTGAACTAAGGAAAAAATAAGTTTTGAAGGTAATGAGTTCATGAAACAGAATAAACGCTGTATTTTTTTTCTCTCTTTTCAAAGTTTCCTGATAATGACAGCAGTGTCATAGCCTTCCTTGTGAGAGAATTCGCAGCATGGATTGTTGGCATGGAAAGTATGTGGTACTTGTCTCGACGGACAAGAGATGAAAACGTCATTGGAGCTTTGCTATGGTCTAGGCTAATGGTAAGATAGAGACAGATCTCCAGATAAGAGGGAGTGATAGTATTCAAAATCCATTATTTCTCTTCCAAACACTATGTTGTTGGTACTCATTAGAATCATCTCGATGAGACAATTCTAATGAGTACGCATAACATAGGCTTCAGTGGAAAGTGATTAATATTCTTAATTTTGAAATCAAAATCACTCCCTCAGTCTGGAGCTCTGATAGAGACTTATGTTATCTTTTTATTTTCGTGTGTTCTTATATCCAAGGATTGAAAAAATGTTGATCAACAAGTTCAGCTTTTTGAAGGTTTAACAAATAATCCTGGAGAAAAAACTCGGAAAAGCAGAAAATCAAGATTACAAGGGGTTTATTTACAAGGGTTTTTTTTTTTTTTTTTTTCAGTTTTTCCAACAACATTGTAGAATTACTGTTTCATATTATACAAGTTCCATCAATTGAGCCAAATGTAATTTTGTTTTATGCAGATACTTTCAATGTTGATAATTGTGAAAGATTTTAACTTTAATTCTTTTCCGAACGACAGAACTTCAGATGCGATCAAATTTAAAGCATTTGCAGGCGACAAATTATGAATGGCTGAAATAGAAGGATTTATCTCTGAAAGGGTAGAAATACACTGGGAAAATGAGAAAATGCTAGTTACCAGCATTTTCTCCTGGTCACCAGTGTTTTCTCCTGGTTACCAGCATCTTCTCCTGTTCCCACGTTTTCAAGGGTTCCCATTTATGCACATTATACGTTTGATTCACACACTTAATTAACCCTTTACCGTACAATGCCGCCTTCTGACGCCCCTGGGAAAGAAGCCTTTTGAAAACATTGTAGGAAAAGGAGAAAATGCTGGTAACCAGCATTTTCTCCTTTTTCCACATTGTTTTCTACCCTATCTAAGAAAAGTTGCACCATTTGAGCCACATCGAAATTGTCGCGTGCAAATGCTTTCAATTTGGACAAGGCTAAAATTTTGTCGTCTGGTAAAGGGTTAAATAGTCACACTCAAAAATATGAAGTGAAACGTGCATGCATGCACAGGTTTCAGGGCTCCTTTCAATCACTAGTGGCGCCGATTGGCACAAATTAGAAAAAATGTCTCCAAAACCTAAGCACCGGCAAATCTACTGGCAACGATTAATGTCTTTACATGATATTTGAAAGATTTAAACTCTGACATATATGCTAGGTATCAAGTATGAAGGTCACTGTTTATCACCACTAATCAAGCTGTTACGTCATTTATTTAAAAGTATTTATGGTATTTATCGGCTTTTCTAGTGTAAGATTACAGGTTTTGAAGTTTGTGCTACCCTAATTGACAAATTATGTCAAATCATGCAGAAATACTACTCCAAAACTTTACTGAAAACCTATGACACAACAAAATTCGGTTTGACATCATGTGACCATAGGCATTTCAAACTGTCTTTTCATCATTTTTTTAATGACTGTAAATAGTGATCTTACATAAATCTCTCTATAAGGCAAAAAGTGAAAGCTAATTAGTGTCTGAAATTGACAGTAAAATGGAAAATTTTGCTGGCCATCAGGTTATAAGTTGTCCGTCTGAACCAGGTCCAATGAGTAAGGAAACGTTACAAGCAACTTCTTTTTTAAATTACACATATTATTTTCAAGAGCAGATGACTGCAGAGTGAGACTCATCAAATCAATTTTCAATACAACAGACCCATACTTTCCTCCATAGAAGTTCTAAAATAGTCATCATTAAGTGCACTCCTAGAATTTCTCTTGCACTCCCAAATTTGTGCTCCAGGGAGTGCAGGCACTACCAAAAAAAGATGTGAGTGGGAAGTTGGAGCACTGCTTCTCTGTCGGGTTCGTTACAACCCAGGATTGTTTGAAGAGATTAATCCTATACCACAAAGACCAAAATTTTAACAACACCAATGAACAGGGTTTTTGTCAACATTATAGGAACAGGAGAAAATGCTGTCATATTATCATTTATAGAAGAATATAGAAGAATATGAAATTTGGTGTTTGATTATGGGTTTAGCTTGGACAAATTAGTTATAAAACATTCTTGGAAAAGGCAAAAATGTGCCTAACATGCAGGCTCTCCTTTTTTACCCAACGTCTTTGAACAAGGGTTTATTAAAAAGATTAAAATCAATTGTCACATACATTCTTTAAATTTGCTTTTTGAAAATGTTCAGTTGCAGTAAGACTTTTTTCATACCCGTATTTCAGTATGTCTTTCTACATATTCTACAGGTCTGCATAGATCTAAATTATATTTTGTCGGAGGCTCATATTGTTTTAAATTATGAAAGCCAAAGTACTTCCACCCTTCAGATTTTGTTTTTGCACCTGGATGGGAATTAGTTTTGAGCTGTTTGACTCCGTCAGTAGCCATTTTCATGTTTTCAGGTTGTTAGAGTTGCATCCCTGGCTGAGTGTGGTATCCCTTGGTTAAGTTTGGTGTTATTCAGGTTTAGTCCAATGATCAATTTTAGTATTTGTAATGGGTGATTGGCATCGGTGATGGTTAAATGATAAATGATTAATCATTCCCAATCATCTTCCCATCACAACAATCAAGCCTTAGGCTGCTAAGTGCGACTCACTCACCTTTGGCAGACGCTATAGATTGAGATCAGACGGCACACAATATGCAGTCTGATCTTGGCATTATTCTGGTTTTTATTATTGGCAGGAAAGTTTCATTTAACTTATTTAGCAGGATAACCCTTTCCCAAACGACAAATTTTGGACTGGTCCAGATTGAAAGAGTTTGCAGACGACAATTTTAAATTTGATGGAAATGGCAGAAAGGTCTCAAAAAGGGTAGAAAACACCGTGGGAAAAGGAGAAATTGCTCGTTAAGAGCAATTTCTCCTTTTCCCACGGTGTTTTCAAAAGACTTGTACTGCAGACACGTGAAAACCAGGGCTTGTTTGGGAAAAGGTTAAGTGACTGCCATCCTAACTTTAAGCTGCTGTTTAACGCTGGTTTCTTTTCCAGGGAAGTGTTACGCTGATGTCGGTGCTGGCATACTTCTACTCACAGAACAGCGACAAATTACAATCCAAAGTGAGTGGAGTATTCTTTCTAGTTTGGAAGTTTTTATGCATGTAGTAATTAACTCTTTACCACATAATCCCGACTTTTAACAACCCTGAGAAAGAAGCCTTTTGGAAACATTGTGGGAAAAGGAGAGAATGCTGGTAACCAGCATTTTCTCCTTTTCCCACAATGTTTTCTACACCTTTCCCAAAACAAATTTCAGTTTTTGAGCCACATTTACTTGAAAGCATTTGTCATCTGCTAATGCTTTCAATTTGGACTGGTCTAGAATATTGTCATTTGGTAAAGTGTTAAAGAAATACAAGCTGCAGTAAGCATGATACAGTAAACATAGAAGTATCATAAAGGATTAAATGTCTTCTGCTTGCAAGCCTTACCACATTGTTTCATGTGCTATTGATCAGGTTTAACCATTTACCAGACAACAAAAATTGGCCTTGTCCAAATTGAAAGCAGTTGCAGACAACAATTTCAGTCTGGCTCAAATAGTGCAATTTTCTCTTGATAGGGCTGAAATCACTGTGAAAAAAGGAGTAAATGCTGGTTACCAGCATTTTCTCCTTTTCCCACAATGTTTTCAAAAGGCATCTTTCCCATGGTCGTTGAAAGGCGTCATTGTGCGGTAAAGGATTAAAGCTAAAAAAAGACTGACGATTAATATGAAGTTGTGCCAAAATAGCTGTCTTTATAGGTAAAAATAAAAGCTTTGTCTTACCACTTACATGCCGTTATTGATTCTTTCATCAAACACATTACTTCTTGAAGACAGCATTCTCCTGTATTGAAGTAGAAAAAATTAATTTGTTTTATGAAATGTTTTTCGTATATCAGTAAAATGATGCCTAAAGAGTTAACTCTTTACCACACAATCCCGACTTTTAACGACTGAGAAAGAAACCTTTTGGAAACATTGTAGGAAAAGGAGAAAATGCTGGTAACCAGCATTTTCTCCTTTTCCCACAATGTTTTCTAGCCTCCCCAAAAACAAATTTCAATTTTTGAGTTACATTTATTTTGTCGTATGAAAATGCTTTCAATTTGGACTAGTCTAAAAATGTGTCGTTTTGTAAGGAGTTAAGGGTTAATGCAGCTGGCAGCTAATCACAAATGGTGGTTAAAAGTTTACAAAATAATTCAAGAGTTTCAACAACCCTGAAAATGAAGGCTTTGAAAAGCGGAAAATGAGAAAATGCTGGTAACCAGCATTTTCTCCTTTTTCCCCACAATGTTTTCCAGCCTTTCTTAGAACAATTCCAGAATTTCAGCAACATTTAATTTGTATTCTGCAAATAGTTTTAATTTGGATGAGTGAAATTTTGTCATTTAGTAGAGTTAACCCTTTACCACACAATCCCATGTTTTAACCACCCTGTGGAAAAAGCCTTTTAAAAACATTGTGGGAAAAGGAGAAAATGCTGGCAACCAGCATTTTCTCCTTTTCCCAGAATGTTTTCTATCATTCCCAAAACAAATTTCAATTTTTGAGTTACGTTTATTTTGTCATCTGCAAATGCTTTCAATTTGGACAATTCTAAAACTTTGTCGTTTGGTAAAGACTTAACTCAAGGCTGACCTGTATGTTCATGCAGGGTTCATGTGGGCTTTTTTTTTTCATTGAATTCATACAGACAATTTATTTCGATGTGCTTGCCTATGCTCTGATCCTGTTGACAACAGTTTACCACCTGTGGTATGGGGATTATCATGTCGGTGGACGAGAACAGAAGGGACACGTCAGCACCATTCTACGTCTCAACTTCCTCATCCTGTTCTTCAGTGGTTTGGCAGCTTTAGCCTATCCATCTTGGATCGTACCTTTTAAAGTGAGTTGACACTATGAGAACAATGTAATAAACACCAGGGTCCGTATTCTCCAACCATTCCTTAGAACGTTCTCAGTCTTGTTATCCAAAATTTTCCAAATTTGAAAGTAACACACCTTCTGATTGGCTAAACCATTTGGTTTAGCCAATCAGAAGTTGTTACACTTTCAAACTTGGAAAACCTTGGAGAATAAGTCTAAGAATGTTCTTAAGAACGGTTGGTGAATATGGACCCAGGTTTTTACATGACTTCCTATTTCTGTGAATATGGACCCTAGATTTTCCAATTGTCCACCGAGATTTAACTGTTTGCCTCCTTTTGTTCATTTGAAGGATCTCAGATGACCCAAGTAGGAGAAAGTCAAAAGAAACCCTGATACAGGGATTTTAAAGATTCAGATTTTTAGTTCCATTGGCCAAAGGCCAGCGAGCTTATGTCATGGCCCAGTGTCCAGCTTGCGTCCATGCTTGCATGCCTGCGTTAAATTTTATTTCGAACATCTCTGAAACTACCCATCCAATTTAAATGAAACTTCACAGAAACGTTCCTGCCATAGCCCTCATTAGAATTTCTTCGAAGAATTTGATTCCAGTGAAAACTCAGGTTGCCAGGGCAACAAAACTGAGAAATTTTGAAAAACTTTGAAAATCCTCTTGTCCAAAACCATAAGGACTAGGGCTACGAAATTTGCCGTGTAGCTTTAGCTAATAGACCTCTACCAGATCTCTTCAATAATAGCCCTGGTGTCAAAAATTGGCCCCATCCTTTGGGGTGGGGGGGGTCAGAAGTATTACATGGGCTTACATAGCAAAAACTTCAAAAATCTAGTTCTAAACTATAGAGCTACCAACTTTTGCATGCAGCTTCATCTAATAGACCTTTACCAATGATGTCCCAATTATAGCCCTATAGGGTCAAAATCAGCCCTGTCTCGGGGGTCACAAATTTTATATGGTAGAGTATGAACTCCATTTAACTTCAGCTTATTATACTGGTCAAGGGAAATTACTCTTCTTCACTTGTAACAGATGTGTCTCATTTTACCATTTACCTCCACTGATAATCAAGCTGCATTATTACAGGATTGGTATTGGGTATTCAAGTGGTTTCGATTGAAAATGTTCAGTTTTCTGTGAGAGTGATGTACTTTGATGTTAATTGTTGGATTGTCAGATTAGTTGAACATTAATTTAACCCTTTACCTAACGACAAAATTTTAGACTGGACCAAATTGAAAGCATTTGCAGACAACAATTTAAGTGTAGCTTAAACAGTGATTTATATAATGGATAGGGTAGAAAACAGAGTGGGAAAAAGGAGAAAATGCTGGTTACCAGCATTTTCTCCTTTTCCCACAATGTTTTCAAAAGGTTGCTTTCTCAGGGTCGTTAAAAGTCAGGATTGTGTGGTAAAGGGTTAATATGAATTAAGGTTTGTATCTTCAGTTGTTTAATCCAGAACTTTACCATTTATGTCATTGAAAAAGTATTTTCTGCTACTAAAGTTTTAGAAATCTGGTTGTTGAAGCACGTTTAGTTAGAGTACACTGATATTTGGTATGAAAGATACTTGATTAGACCTGCTTATATACATTGACATCACCTTTGCATTTGAAAAAAATATGACTTCTTTTTTTTGTTGTTGTTATTTGTGTGTGCGTATGTGTGGGTGCGGGGAATCAGGGCTATTTTCTTAAATTAAACACATGATATATTTGTTACCACACATCAAAATTTTAGACTAGCCAAATTTGACAATATTTGCAGGTGACAAAATAAATGGGATTCAAAACTTGAAATTTGTTTTGGGAAGGTAGAAAACATTGCAGGAAAGAAGAATTTTCTCCTTTTCTCACGCTGTTTTCAAAAGCTATCTTTCTCATGGCTGTTAAAACTTGGGATTGTGTGGTAAAGGGTTAAAAGGCAGTGGAGCAAGGTTGGCCCTCTTGCTTTCTTCCTTTTAAGCTTAGGGCCAGTATTCACCAACTATTCGTAAGAACGTTCTTAGTCTAACTCTTCAAGATTTTCTAAATGTGAATGTAACGCAACTTCTGATTGGCTAAACCAAATGGTTTAGACAATCAGAAGTTGTGTTACTTTCACATTTAGAAAATTCTGGAAAATAAGACTAAGAGCGTTCTTAAGAATGGTTGGTGAATACAGTCCTAGCTGTTTTTGAAGAAAACATCAAGATACTGTTGTAGCCCTAGCAGTGGCATCTTCGGCCTCATGCAAAAAACTTTACAGGCTGTCTGTTGGTTCTTTCCCCTTGCACAGTTTTCATCTAATTCGCTAGGCTGAATATAAATTTGGAAGCCTTCCTATCATGCGAACTTTTGCACTTACAATTTTTCAATTATTGCTGGTCTATGAGAGGACCCATGTACCTTTGAAATGATATTCCTGGTCCAGTGAAATGGCAACATGTGAGCTGTATTCATCAGCATGCGACAGTTTAATTATTTCCCCCTTTTCATGACAGCTGAATGTGTTTGGAGTGTTGTTGGTGAGGTGTATTGGAGCTATGTTGTTTGGCATCTCCTTCACAGCTTGGTACGCAACCAGTTTCAGATACGATGATGACCGCAGTGCCTTCTTCTTATCACAGATCCTGGTAAGTATGTACATGTACATGGAATTGATCTGGTAGCTAGTTCAGCCAAAATTCTGTCCAAAGGTTGATGATAGTCATTGGGACAAGATTCATTCCACTCTAACAGCTGAATGTTCTTTTGACAATGTTTATGTAGGAAATCAGGTGGTGGCTTGGAAATAATTCCAGAGTTCCAGACAGAGGGAGGGATTTTGATTTCATAATTGAAAATATCAATTATTAGTGACTAAAACCCTATGTTGCGGGTACTTAACCCTATGTTGTGGGTACTCATTAGAATCCTCTCATCGAGACGATTCTGATGAGTACCCACAACATAGGGTTCAGAAGAGAAATAACGGATTTAGAACACCATCACTCCCTCATATCTGGAGCTCTGTTAAATGCTATGCAAAGTACTACCTGTAGTTAAAGGAACTCCAGGAAAGAATAGATAGGTGTTCTGGCCACTCCCATATATTTGAAATAACATTGGTTATAAACACCAAACAAACAAATATTTGAAAAGTTGTAACCCTTTTTACTTTTTTTCAATTACCTGAGCACAGAGTGAGCTCTGTGATGGTGCTGTGTCCGTCGTAAGTCGTCCAGGCGTCAACAAGTGCCTTATGCGTACTCTAGAAGCCATAGTTTAAATCCATTACTCATGAAACTTGATCAGAATGTTTGCAAGCTTTTTGCAGATGCATTAAGCTCCCTTTTCACAGAGTATGGCTCACATTAAACGAAAAATACTTTTTTCTTACCAGAATCATTGATTTTACAAATGAATTCAGGGACAAATTTTTGGTCTTCCTGATTTTGGAAACAAGGGGCAGGATTGTACTGCATTTTCAACTCTTTACCAGACAACATAATTCTAATCATTTACCAAACGACAAAATTTTAGATTTGTCCAAATGGAAAGCATTTGCAGACAACAAAATAAATGTGACTCAACAACTGAAATTTGTTTTGGGAAGTTTGGAAAAGATCGTGGGAAAAGGAGAAAATGCTGGTTACCAGCATTTTCTCTTTTTCCCACGTTTTCAAAAGGCTTTTTCTTCAGGTTCGTTACAACCCATGACTGTGTGGTAAAGAGTTAACCTTGTCCAAATTTAAAGCATTTGTAGAGGACAATTGCAGTGTGGCTCGAATGGTGAAATATGTCTTTGATAGTGTAGAAAACATAGTGGAAAAAGGAGAAAATGCTGGTTACCATCATTTTCTACTTTTCCCACATTGTTTTCAAAAGGCCTCTTTCCCAGGGTCGTTAAAAGGCAGCATAGTGCAGTAAAGGGTTAATCCATGAAAACATAAGGGAACCAAGGCATCACATAATCTTATCTTGACTGTCTCTAAATTTTGAAAAAATGTTGTGGCTATATAACTCTGAAAACAAGGGTGGGTAAGTGATGAATTACTTCTTCCTTTACAGGCAACATCCATGGTGTTTGTAAGCCTGAACATTTCTTACTTCTTTGAGGATCTCATGACATCAAGAGAGGCACTGCTGATGCATCTAAGCTGTCTCCCAGCATTCCTCTTTATTCTTGGCCTGTACCTCATCAGACAGAACAACAACAACGCAGGGAACCAGTCAGATTACTTCCTGAGATCAAAGTCTGAGTAAACGATAAAAAATGGAATAGCAGTCACTCCTTGTAGTTAGTCTTTGTGATTGTCCCCCTACTGACAGCTAATTTAACTCTTCTAAATGACAAAATTTTAGACTGGTTCAAATTGAAACCATTTGTGGACAACAAAGTAAATGGAACTCAGAAATTGAAATTTTCAGTTTGAAGGATAGAAAACATTGTCGGAAAGGAGAAAATGCTGGTTACCAGTATTTAATTCTTTCCCCACAAATATTTTCAAAACCCTTCTCCCTCCAGGTCGTTAAATTTTGGGATTGTGTGGGACTGGGTTTAAGACAGGAAAGTTTGCATTTACCAAAAAAACAAAAAAAAAAAAAACCAGAACAAAATTATCCTTTTACTCATACATGTAATTCTGCATTTTTATGACCTTGACAATGAAATTTGAATTTAGAGTGGGGGGGGGGGGGGAATCGGCATTTTCTCCTTTTCCTGAAATGTGTTTTACCCTTTCATTGATAATGTCTAAGCCACATGCTACTTGTCTGTCTGTTTGTGCTTTCAATTGAAACAAGTCTGAAATTTTGTCATTTCTTGAAGAGTTTAAATGAAATGACCACATTGTTAACCCTGCACCAAACAGTCGTGAGTTTTAACGACCTAAAGAAAGAAGCCTTTAGAAAAAATTGTAGGAAAAGGAGACAATACTGGTAACCAGCATTGTCTCCTTTTCCCACAATGTTTTCTACAGTATCAAACAACTTGAAGGAATTCATTCCAATTTCAAGTTTTTCTCCTGCAGAATGATGCTTTCAATTTGGAAGAGTTCAGAATTTGGTGTTTGGGAAAGAATATTACACAAAATTTGAACAGTGTAGATCCTAGATCAGACTTCACCTTTTGCTGGTCTGACCTTGACTTTCACTGTCTGCTGTAGAGTTACCAAAATTGACACTTAACCAAACAAGCCCCCGTTTTAACGACCTTCAAGAAAGTGGCTTTGTGCAAAACATTGTGCAAATGTTCTACAGCAAAATTCCATCATTTGAGTCTAAATTAATCTGCTGTCTGCAAATGCTTTCAACTCACATGAATCCAAAATTTTGTTGTCTGGGAATAGATTAATTGATATCGTCAAACCAGTGGCCCCCTGTTCTCAAGTCCTGTAGGCTACCTACTGCATTACTGGGGCTTGGCCTATCAAGTGACAAAGTTTTGGACTTTTCCAAACTGAAAGCATTTGCAGATGTAAAATGTTACACAAATAATGATATTCTTCCTCAGAAGGGTAGAAATCATTGTTGGAAAAGGAGAGAATGCAATTTTACTTTTTCCTTTGACATAAGTCCCAAGTTCTTATATAGGGTTATAAAACTGTAGAATTCTTTGGCAAAGGTTAAATAACCCAAAATTGCAGTTATCAAGTTCTGGTACTTTGGTATAGTTTAGATCGAAACCTTGAACATCTGTAAAGGGAATACACTTATACTATTTAACTCTTTGCCACACAACAAAATTTTAGACCAGTCCAAATCAAAACACGTTTGCAGACGACAAATAAAATGTGGCACCAAGGACAGTTTCTGTCTTTAAGATTGTTGAAAACATTGTGGGAAAAGAAGAAAATGCTGGTTACCAGCATTTTCTTCTTTTCCCACAACGTTTTCAAAAGCCTTCTTCTTCAGGGTCATTAAAACTCTGGATTGTGTGGTAATGAGTGTATCCTTTTACCACACTATACAATGTTTTAATAACCCTGTAAAAGGCATTCAAAACATCACTGGAAAAGGAGAGAATGCTGGTATAAGTTTTTTCTCCTTTTCCAACAATGCATTTTTTCCCTGTTAAAAACGAATCCCACTTTGAGCCACATTTAGTTTGTGGGTTTCAAATGCTTTGGATTTAAAAAAATCCAGAATTTTGTTATTGAGTAAAGAGTTAATCCGTAGCAACACAAATACACTATTGTCACTTTGGTAGACTGCTGGTGTAAACAGAGTGTGTAAAGGAGCAATGCCTAAAAGAAGTCGCTCCCAATCTCAGATTGTTTTCAATGCCCTGAAAAAAATGGCTGTTACTCTTCCTTTTATTATCTAAAATTAGCTTATGGATAAAAAGACGAAATTTTTTCTAATTTTTCTATTTTTGATAATGATAGTGCTATGAAACCGTCACTTACCTCCCATGATTTGGTTGCATTTAGAATTTATGCATTCACATAGCTTAAACATGAAATACATTATAGATTTATCATACAAAACAATTTCAGGAAAGGATTTTGTTTTTCAACGTTGAATTATTGCTGATGACATGTGCATTTTTTTTTTTTTTTTCAGTGTTTTCATTCTGATAATGATGCAGGGAAGCTTTGAAATATTTTTTTTTATTTAACTCTTTACCAAACAACAAAATTTTAGACTTGTCCAACTTGAAAGCATTTGCAGACGACAAATTAAACGATACACAATAATTTAAATTTGCCTTTGGAAGGGAAGAAAACATTGTGGGAAAAGAAGAAAATGCTGGTTACCAGCATTTTCTTCTTTTCCCACAATGTTTTCATAAGGCCTCTTCCTCAGGATCTTGAAAACATTGTGGGAAAAGCAGAAAATGCTGGTAACCAGCATTTTCTCCTTTTTCCACAATGTTTCCTACCATACCCAAAACAAACTTTAATACTTGAGTCGCACTTATTTTGTCGTCTGCTAACGCTCTTTTATTTGGACAAGTCTAAAATTTTGTCATTTGGTGAAGAGTTGATTATTTACCAGACAACAAAATTTCAGACACATCAGTATTGAGAGCATTTTCAGACGACAAATTTTATTTGGCTGGAATGTTTGGATATGTTGGTGAATATTAGAAAACATTGTGGGGAAATGGAGAAAATGCTGGTTACCAGCATTTTCTCCATTTTCCACAATGTTTTCAAAAGCCTTGGGGTCATTAAAATATGGGATTGTTCAGTGATGAGGTAATGAAGGTTTTTTGAGAAGCTACAACAGAGAATGAATAATTCAAATCAATCTTGTACAGAAGTTCAGAAAGTGTACAAATGAAGAGACATGATTTTTTCCCCATTTAAGAGGATTTCCTCTCCTTGTAGCTAAAATAAAATATTCAAAATTGTCCTTGCTGATAAGGATCTACAGTACTCAGAAATGATGTATTTACTTAGAATTGGCGGAGGGGTAGGGTGGAGAGGTTCCTCCCCTCTCATATTTCAACACCTACACCCTTGCAAATGTCAAAGCTCTTTGATATGCATGAAACAAACACATTAAGCAATCATCCAATGATGGTAAGCCCTTGATAGCAAATTAGTAAATGCAGTGTATATATATATCTTTATTAAAGTCTCATTCATATACAAAGCAAAGTTAAAGCACATTTAGGAACAACTCCAGTAAAAAGTATATGACCGTTCTACAATAGAATTATAAGAGACTAGTATTTAAATGTTACATAAAAGGAATAGAAAAGAGACAATATTTCCGAACAAAGTTACCAATTAAAAAAAAAAATGCCATCTTGCTTATAATAATAATGATGATAATAAAGATATTGATAATAAAGATAATGATAATAATAAAAAGTGAAGATCACTTGTACAGATAAAAAGTCCGTCGTTTTAAAATATCATGACAGGTTTTGGCACATGCCCAAATCAAAATATCATTGGTGGAAAGATATATAGACAGCGATACTGTCAAAACATTTTAGAGATGTATAAACTAACTGTTTGTCAGGTGAATGTTGCGCATTTTAGTTTTAGTTAACTCTTTTTTTTTTACCAAACAACAAAAAGTTAAGACTTGTCCAAACTGAAAGCATTGGCAGACGACAATTTAACTCTACCAAACGACAAAATCTTGGACTCGTCCAAATTCAAAGTATTTGCAGACAACAATTAAGTATTGCTGAACTTACTTGACCTTTCTATGAATTGTTAGAAAACATTGTGGGAAAAGGAGCATTTTCTCCTTTTCCCACAATGTTTTCAAAAGGTTTTTTATTTGGTGTCGTTAAAACCCGGGATTGTTTGGTAAAGGGTTAAATATGGCCAAATGATGATTCCTGTCTTGGATAGTGTAGAAAACTATGTGGGAAAAGGAGTGAAGTCATATCTTTACTAGTGCTTGTAATTGTGTGTAAATGTGTGTGAAGTAGGACATTTTATATTTTTGTAACAGACCTTTTACCTGCCAATATTGTCTGATGTTGTAACAGTATTGTGCCATTTGTTTACAAATAAGAAGGAAATCTGGGAGAGATCATTTTTTTTTACTACTGTTGCAATTTTTGGTCGTCTCTCACAAACTCTTCTTATCTGAAGACACATTACCAAATTAATGGTTAACCCTTTAGCAGATAACAAAAATTTAGACTCGTCCATATTGAAAGCATTTGCAGACGAGCAGACGACAAATAAAATGCCACTCAAATGATGGGATTTGTCATTGAAAGTGTAGGAAACACTGGGGAAAAAGGAGAAAATGCTGGTTAGCAGCATTTACTCTCCTTTTTTTAACAATGTTTTAACCCTTTACTACACAATCTTGAGTTTTCAACGACGCCGAGAAAGTAGCCTTTTGACAACATTTCGGAGACAGAGAAAATGCTGGTCCTCCTTTTACCACCCCCTATCAAGGACAAATTCCATCATTTGAGTCAAAATTGAAATTGTCGTCAGCAGGGTCATTAACTTGTTACTGAAGGACGAAAATCAAAATTTCTGACTTTTCCAAACCGAAAGCATTTGCAGACAAAAAATTGAATGTGGTTCAAATTGGCAAATTTTTATGTTTGGTAAAAAGGTTAACATTTTACCACACAATGCTGACTTGTTACAATCCTAAATTGTGGGAAACAAGAAAAAATGCTGGTAAGCAACATTTTCTCCTTTTCCAGTAACATTTTTTACCCTTTTGCATGCAAATCCCATCATTTAGGCTACATTTGATTTGTCGTCTGCAAATTCTCTCAGTTTGATAGAGTCTAAAATTTTGTTTCGTAAAGGGTAAAAAGACTATACCGGGGTGAATCATAAATGTCTTGTCATAAGCTTGTAAACTTTGTGAAACTTGTACTAATATAATATGTTAGATGTAGATGAAGATTGTAGTGTTGATGTTATTATGTACAATTAGTAGAGCATGGCATAAGGTGCTTTGGATAGGGTGTAGATCAAGATTAGACCACATAAAATGTGCAGTCTGATCATGATTCAACACTCTTGGATCTATACTGTTTGCTAATGCAAAAAGCTGTGCATAACACTCTAAGGGTTAATATTGTAGTTTTACAGTAAGTCAGTCATTTTTTATGAAAAAAGGCAGCATCCATTTTAGATCAAAACCAATGAATACTAAATTGCCGACATATATTCATACATGTAAAAGCAATAAATTTTTGTACCAACAAAGGTGTTCATGCTTTGTTAATTAACCAATGACCATAACAAAAATGGTTTTTATTCTCTTTCAGTCTAATACCGCTTGTAACCCTTTCAGCGCCATAGGCGAAAACAGGGACTTTTGCGGAGGGCATAGATCAAGATCAGACTGCACAGAACGTGCACTCTGATCTTTGATCTATACCTTCCGCTTGTTTGGTCAAGCCTATATGATAAAAATCTTCCGGAGACTCAGTGGATTCCATTTACAGCCTTCAAAAGAAGCCGAGTTTGTTTATTTGGCGCCGAAAGGGTTAAAGAAACTGGGAGAATTTATTTTGCCTCACTCGTCTTTTTTTTTTTTTGTCCCGATCAGTTTCTCCCTTTTCAATACAACCCACAATATCCATTTTTTTGCCCCCCCCCCCCCCCCCCCAAAAAAAAAAAAAAAAGTTTTGAGGGTCATATGGTTTTTATTTTGACAGTCCATCTGTCCGACCTTTCGTTTCGTGTCTGGGCCATAACTCTTTTCCCTATCACTTAATATTCAAAATAACTTTACACAAATGTTAACCACATAGTGACGATGTGCCATGCGCAAAAGTCATGTCCGTAGGTTAAATGCCAAGATTCCAGCAAGGTGTAATGTGGGTAATGTTGTGTCCAGCCTATAACTTTGTTAAACAGTTACAAATGAACTTCAGTATAACCACATATAGACGATGTACCGCATGCAAGAACCATGTCCGTAGCTCAAAGGTCAAGGTCACTACAAGGTATTTACTGGAAAATTTTGAGGGGTTTATCATTGTGTTCGGTCTTTAGTTGTTTTAAGTATAAATGGATTTCAGTATAACTTTGCAGAACTTTCAACCACATAAAGACTGTGTGACCTGTAAAAACGATGTCCATAGCTCTAAGTTAAAAGTCTTAGCAAGGTCAAATTTTTTTTAAGAAATGAGAGAAACTTTGTGGGCTTTATGTTTGTGTCTAGCCTGTAGCTGTTTTTAATTATGAATGAATTTCAGTACAATTTTCGAAAGAAAGTTGTGTCAGTACTGGTGTGAGAAAGCCAGGAAACACATGTTTACCTGCACTGACCGCCGAACAAGTCTGGGCGATATGACCTAAGCTGTTAAAACGGCATAAAACTCCAATACAAATGAACAAATCTTCGTGAAATTTGGTCAAAGTGTTTGTCTCGATGATATCTCGGACAAGGTCAAAATTGGGTCACGTCGGGTAAAAAAGTAGGTCACTGGGAGAAATCTTAGAAAAATCTTGTGTACACCTGGCAAAATTTTCAGTCTGAGACATGAAATTTATTCAGAGCGTTTTTTTTAATATACTATCTTGAACATGTTTGAACTGCGTCAAAAAATAGGTCACCAACACTCGTGCTTTTCGTCATCTTAACCCGGATGTCTGCAACTTTATCAATATTAGATGACTCAGGTGAGCACTTTAGGTCCAATGGCCCTCTTGCCTTCGTTTTGTCTCGAGAAGGGAGATTCTGATGGGTGTAAATATGTATCTTTTTCTAATTCAAAGAATCAAAGCGTTGGAAGCACTAGTGTGGCATTTGTGAAGGGAGACATTGTGCGGAATTAATAATTTGAAAAATAAACAATAGAAATAGTTTCAAAATATTCGCTTGAAAGTCAACCTACAATATAGTCATGCACAATACGATAGAGTAGCGTGCAAACTTGTGGAACGAACAAATTCGGGCGAACAAGCCCAGGGACGAATAAGTCTAGGAACGAACTGGTTTTGGGACGAACAAGCACGGTATGTGTGTACCATTAACCCAACAGAAGGCCATATCGAATCAAGCTATTTTCGATAAAAAAGAAGTATTTCCACGATCGATGGCCTAATCCAATTTATTGTTGCACGTCATTTTCAATTTCATATCTGAGTGCAATCGAAACACTTACTTGTCTCAGGAAAATTGAATATAATTGGGTTTACTTCCTTCGGTTTTGCACAAACTACGATATATGATTTTCAAAATGCCATATTGAACTCATAGTGGCATTGTCTTCGACAAATGCCACAAAAAAACTGTTCTGAATATCTAAGGAGCGCTACGAGCGCTCCTTAGATATTCAGAACAGATTTTTTTTTTTTTGCGTTGCTAAATGTGCTGGCTTTAGACCTACTTCTTGGTACTGATTAAGAATGAATACATAGTAATTTGCAATTGGTGAAAAATGTGCACGTTTATTCGGCGTACCCCTGCTGCCACATTTGCTCACACATTTATGAAACCACTATTTGACAAACGTTGCTATTGCCAATCGATACCCTGGGGCCTTGATTCATACCGTAGCAGAATAATTTAGTAGAGAACGATTCTTTTTCTTGTGCTATTAGGAAATTTGATATTTTTATAAGCGTTACTCTATAACCAAAGACTACTTTTCAACAAAATGAAAAACAGCGAGGAAAAAGAGGCAATTGCTCGTGGGGTTACTCTTCATTATTTTACCTCATATTGAGCCACAAAAGAGTTTCAGTATTGATATTCCAGTGTCTGTTACGCCGTCTATCTTTTCTAAAGATATTTCTTGTTTCTATATTTGATTTGCTTCATAAAAGGGTTTGCCTTAACCCTTTACCAGATGACGAAATTTTAGAAAGATCCAAATTGAAAGCATTTGCAGACGACAAATGTTGCACAAATTATGAAATTTGTTTTTGAAGGGATAGAAAACATTGTGAGAAAAGATGAAAATACTGGTTACCAGCAAAGTTCAAAACCTAGGAAAACCTTGTTAGCTCGGCTGTTTTCGAAGAAGGCGTCGAGATATTGCCATAGCTCTGGCGTCTCCGTCTGCGTTGTCGTGCGAGAAAAAGCTTTGACATTTTATAGTATCTAATTACTGCAGATATTTGCTTCAAGCTTGAACAAGTTGTTTTTGATCAAAAGTGGGAATCTATGCATCGAGGGCAGGTAACCATGAAAGTATTTTTGACACAGTCATGTCCCTTTTTCGACCTAGAATTTTCACTGAAAATCGAGCAACAACAACAACAAACTTTATTTACACTCTGGTACAAAGGTACAACATGAGGATATATATATAGACAATCTGATTTAATAAATACATAAATGTCCGGTTAAGAAAGGAAGGAATGATGAAAAGCGTGCACTGAAGGGGGGGGGGGGGGGGGGGGCAAGTACTGCCCCATACAGTTCACGTGCATGTTTTTAAATTACATACTATAGACTCGTCCTTCTGACGTGATCAGTTACATAGACTTGGAGCGTTGTCACCTGCATGCGTTGCTCTTGTGTTAACTCTTTACCAAACGACAAAGTTTTGGACGCTACCAAATTGAAAGTATTTGCAGACGACATATCAAATGTAGCTCAAATAATGATCTGTGTCTTTGATAGGGTAGGAAACATTATGGGAAAAGTAGAAAAAGCCGGTTACCAGCATTTCTCCTTTCCCACAATGTTTTCAAAAGCCTTCCTTTCCAGAGTAGTGAAAACCCGGGATTGTGTGATAAAGCGTTAACTCTAGGGGCCCACATTTTCAAACTAATAATATTAAAATGGTTCTTTATAAAATTCTGGTTGTGGTTTGAAAAGGGACCAGCTTAGGTCGAAAAAGTAGGTCACAAGGTCAAATCTTAGCAAAATGTTTGCGCTCTACAAGTCACATTTTCAGTCCGAAGTTCATGAAACTTGGTCAGAATGTTTGTCCTGAGAATATAGGGGACAAGCTTGAAAATTGATGACCTCGGATCAAAGAGGAGGTCACTAGGTCAAATCTAAGAAAAATATTTTGTGCACTGTAGAGGACCATCGTTTTCGATTAAATGCACATGAAACTTGGTCGGCAAATTTGTCTTTATAGATTTTTCGGAAAAATCGTGACGAGAGGACAAACGTTTCAGACTTGTCCAAATTAAATCTTTGAGCACCACAGGCGAACACGGACTTTTGCGGACAGACTAGATCAAAATCAGACTGTCTGCACGTGTAGTCAAATCTACAAGATATACATCTTTTATGAGTTTCAGTGGATTGTATTTCAACTGCCGTACAAGAACGAGTCCATATGCTTTGCTCTAAAAGGCTTAAAAGCATTGTAGTCATGCTCTGTGAAAAGGGGGCTTAGGGCATCTGCAAAAAGTATCGACTCAGGTCAGCCTGCGCAGTCCGCGCAGGCTGACCTAGGTCGAAACTTTTTGCTATTGCTGAATCGGTCAAGGACCAATCTATCTCATAATTCAGTCGATTGTTAGACAACATGGATTTTGTGGATCCATAATTATGTGATGACTTGTGTGATATAATGTATCACGGAGATGCATTAAACCCCCTTTTGCCAGGGCGCCGCTCATTTACAGACGATATATTGCTCGTGGCTCAGTTGATTGAACTTGTCCTTGAAATTGGGTTACCAGCATGTTTCTCCTTTTTACCACAATGTATTCAATGGTGTTCGTTCCCCCGGAGTCGGTAACCCCTTTCCTGCTAAGTAAGTTAAATGAAAATTTCAAGTTGATAATAAAAGAAAAAAAAAAAAAAAACTCGATTACACCCAATGGTTAATGGTAATTCAAACTGAATATATACATAGTAAAATTAGTGTTGCACCCCCTGTGTTTTTAACGTGTTTAATTTTCTGGCGTGAATGATATGAAATGGGTTGGAAATTAGAATCTGGCTGCTGTATACAAGAACAAACAAGTCTGTTGTCTTTGAAATGGAATGAACTGAGGTATCCCTTAACCTCATGGCAGCAGCTACTGATCGAGCTGTTTCAACCTCTCGTGAGAGGTGTGAGACAAAGCCTGCAGGCTGTTTTGCATACCCCGGGCGGAAGTACGCAATATTGTATGATTTTGTGTGTCCATACTCTGCAGGTCACTTTCAACCTGTCCTAAGTTTTGTTTCGACATTAAATTCCCTGTTTTAACCAAACTTAAACGCTTCTCGTTTTTCTTAAATTTGAACATCTAGGCAAAAGGTTCCCACTTACCATGAGGTCAAGGGATACCTCAGTTCAGTTCATTTTATGGGCAAAAGACGAGTCTGTTGGTGTATGCAGCAGCCGAATTCTAATTTCGGCCCAATTTTATCTCATTCACGTCAGAAAATCAAACCTGGTAAAAAACACAGGGGATGCAACACTAATTTTACTATGTACATATTACTCTGATGAGGCGATAGCCGAAACATGTTTGTTTAGTTGTTTTTATAAATAAAATACACGCATTATAGGCACGTTACGTCTTATTTTTAATTTACATATATATAAATATATTTTTTTTTTTCTTAGAAAAATATTTCTTTATCGGACAGTGTAGATTCAGGATCAGACTGCACGTTCTGTGCAGTCCGATCTTAATCTACACTGTCCTAAAAAGGCCAGTAAGTCGTGCTTAGCAGCTCAAGGGTTAAAAATTGGATTGGTTTGGAATCAGCATATTTGTCTCAAATACTCCGCCGAGCCCCGTAGCACAGCCGGTAGCGTACAGGACTTGAGACTGGGGAGTCGCTGGTTCGAATTCCCAGCTCGGCCAATTTCTTTCCGAGGACTGATGATAGTCATTGCGACAGGCTCATTTCTCTCTCACCGCTGATCATTGTTTTGACAATGGTTCTCTGGGAAAGCAGCCAGTGGTCTGAAAAGAATACTGTCCGAAGTGAAGAAACTCCAGGAATGCATGAATAGGAACACTGGCCGCCGCGATAAAACTGAAATAATTTTGAAAACGGCGAAAAATACTATTAACAAACAACCTTTAATGTTCAAGGGTGCTACCCGATTATATAAGAGAGAGATTAAAAGGTTTTAACCGTTATCCTGCTGAGCGCGACTCACTGACCTTTAGCGGACTGTGTAGATCAAGATCAGACTGCACAGAACGTGCAGTCTGATCTTGGATCTACACCGTCCGATTAGGAGATATTTTTATCCCCAAAAATAAGTTTGAAATAGAAACATTTGGTATTTCATCATAACCTGAAATTTCCATTTCATATGTTTAGCAGGTAACGGATTAACACTTACTGACACGACGAAAGTTTAGAGTTGTCCAAATCCATAGCCTTTGTGGACTACAAATTAAATGTAGTTCAAAATGTAAGATTGTCCTTAAAAAGAGTAGAAAACATTGTGGGGAAAGGAGAAAATGCTGTTTACCAGCATTTTCTCCTTTTCCTACAATGTTTTCCAAGGCATCTTCCGCAAGGTCGTTAAAATTTGTGATTGTGTTGAGAAAGGATTAACCATATAACAGTGTCTCCAGGGCGTATACAATACTTTACCCGTAAGCTGCTAATCGCGACTCAATGACCTTTTGCGGACATTGTAGATCAAGATCAGACTGCACAGAACGTGCAGTCTGATCTTTGATCTACACTGTCCGATACGGCATTTTTTTTCCGGTGAAATCAACTTTGAAACCACAATGTTTGGGCTTTTAGTATTGAGTAGAAATTTGCGTTTCATTTATTCGGCAGCTTAACGCTTTACTCAACCAAATTGAAAACATTTGCAGACCGCAAATTAAATGTTGCTAAAAATGATTATGTCCGTCTTTGATAGGGCAGAAAACGTGGGAAAAGGAGAAAATGCTGGTAACCAGCATTTTCTCCTTTTCCCACAATGTTTTCAAAAGCTTTCTCTTTCAGGGTCGTTAAAACTCGGGATTGGTGGTAAAGCGTTAAGTGTTAACATAGTTCACCCTTTTCTACCCAGGCCTTATCTCACACCATTTGTTACTTTTTTCCCGCATTATGCGACACCCCCCCCCCCCCCCCCCGAAAAAGGTTTTTTTTTTTTTCCTCTCCTTCTTCTTCTTTTTCGGACGTTGAAAATCGAGATCAGATTGCACAGAATGTGAAGTCTTATTTCGTATCTACGTGGTCGTCTATTTATCCCAAACTATGGACAAAAAGTAGCTTTCTTTTACCTGTAAATTTTAGTCGGTTCTACCCTTTTACCAAACGACAATATTTTACACTTGCCCAAATTGAGAGCACTTGCAGACGAAAAATAAAAATGGACAAAGGATGATGGAATTTGTAACAGAAAGGATAGAAAACATTGTAGAAAAACGAGAAAATGCTGGTTACTAGCATTTTCTCCTTTTCCCACAATGTTTTCCAGCATTTTCTCCTTTTTCTACAATATTTTCTAAAGCTTTTTTTCCCAGGTAAGTTAAAACAGGATGGTTTGGTAGAGAGTGAAACACACCGAACAATGTCAGGTACATCTGAGCCACACTCTGACAAAAGGGGGCTTAATGCATATCCGTGATCCATGATACCAGTCAAGCCATCACACAATTATGGATCCATAATAACCACTTTTTTTTTTAAAAACCGACTTAGACACGAGGTAGAATGGTCCTTTGGCATACAGAAAATTGAAAAATAGCGAAAAGTTTCGGCCCAGGTCAGCCTGCGCGGACTGCGCAGGCTGACCAGGGTCGATACTTTTCGCAGATGCATTAAGCCCCCTTTTCACGCAGCATGGCTCATCTGTTTGGCGCTCTGGGAAAAGGGGGTTTAACACATCTTCGTGATCCATTATAAGAAGCAAGGCATATAATTATGGATCCATAAAATTCATTTTGTCGAACAACCGACAGAATCATGCGGTAGATTGGTCCTTAAAAAAAACAGAAGTTTACCAATGCCAAAAAGTTTCAGGTCTGCCTGCGCGGAATTTGGGTCGACACTGCGCAGACAATGGGCAGAAATTTTTTTGCCGATACGTTAAACCCCCTTTTAACAGCGCATGGCACGTGTATATTTAACCTTGCGGCGAAAAAAGTAAATATTTTTTTTAAGTATTGTTGATCGTTTTAGAAGTCGTGGTCAAACATTTACTCGACTAAAATTGTAAGAGAAGTTTTGAAAAGCAATGCAAATATCCCAAACTCATAAAGTAGGCTAATTAATGCATTCGTGTAAATCTAAAGCTAATAAGTTGTGCATTTGAGACATGCTCGGTGTAAAGGGGGCTTAATGCATCTGCGAAAAGTATCGACCCTGGGCCGAAACCTTTCGCTGTATGTCAATTTTCTGTATGTCTAAGCACAGGCCTTTGACGCTCCATTCGTTTATCACGGATCACTAAAATTTTCCTTGGTCGAACATCGAACACTTACTTATACAGGGACAATTGTGCGCCTATATATATGACGGAATACTGAAACTGTCACCCAACACCGTTACTATAGATAGCAAATTGACGACTGCGTTGTATAGAATAAGATTTACAATATAGGATATAGACCCTTTCACAACGCCGTTCGTTGCCAAGGAAATACGTTCCCAGAATTCCAGTTTTCGCGCATGCGCACTGTTTGTAGGGCAAACAGTTCAATATCGCCACTGTTGAAAGCTATTTTCACACGCAATGTTTTGGCTTTGTCGAAAGATTTTGTTGATTAAAATCTGTGAAGATCAATTGTGTTACAGAATGCCGTTATCATGCTGTGCACCGGGATGTACTAACAGATTAGTAACTTAGTATCTGGATTAAACGTCCCTGTGTCGGACCGCCCTACTTTTGGTTAAAACGTCAGCAATTTCTATGACGAATTGGTTAAAACGTCCCCCTAACGCGTCCCCGTATATCTTTATTCAAATTATTTGTTTGACCTCGTATGTTTTTTAAAGAGATTTTTCACCGTAAATTTTTTGTACTTTATTGACCATAGTCATTTAACGTTATTAATTTTTTACCCATATCCTGCCGTACTTATATTTTTGACCAGCACAAGCCAGGAATTCGCGTCAAGTTTATGTCATAAATCTTAATTAGTGTTACTTAAACCATAATTAGGATTTGTAACGATGCAGTAGCCAATGTGCTGTTTACAGTAACGGTGTTCGATAATGAAAAATTCTGTATCCCGTGATAGACCAATAGAGTTTCAGTGGCCTATGGTCTAAGGACCAGATATCTTTTCTCCAAAACACCTATGAAAACGGGAAAAAAAATGGGTTTTTACTATCGGCTGGAAAGTTTCATTTCTTCTATTTAGCAGAATAAGGGCAAAGGAGAGAAACACTTGCTTTTTTCAATCGTATGGAAAACGGTGCGTGAAAATGAGCGATTGATTGTGGAAAACGGTGCGTGAAAATGAGCGATTGATCGTAAAAAGGAATTGTTTCATTTCCCTCTAAAATGTAACAAAGCTGTATACTACATGCTCGTTTTGAAACTTGAATAGATTTTTGTGTGTACAGTATAGGGATTAACCCTTTACCACATGAGAAATATGTCGACTTGTCCAAACTGAAAGCATTTGAAGACGATATAATAAATGTGACTTAGAAATTGAAATTTGATTTGGGATGGGTAGAAAACATCGTGGGAAAACGAGAAAATGCTGGTCACCAGCATTTTCTCCTTTTCCCACAATGTTTTCAAAAGATTTCTTTCTCAGGGTCGTTAATAGTCGGGACTGTGTGGCGAAGGGATAACTTTTTACCAGAAGACTAATTTTTAGACTTTCCCAAATTGAAAACATGCAGACGACAATTTAAATATTGCTCAAATGATCGGATATCTATCAGAAATAGTAGAAACAGGAAATATCTTTGAGAAAAAAAAGACGGTGTAAATTTGCCAGCAAATAGACAGAGGCTCTTGAAATAAACATGTCGACATTTTTTTTTTTTACCACAGGGGCCCTTAGAATGAACATGTCTACAAATTTGACCAATACAAATTTCTATTTATTCATTTTTTAACAATATTAAAAGGAAGTCAATAGCCGCCACATACAGCTATGCCAAACAAATTGTGGGGAAAAGGACTTTCCTTAACTCTTTACCAAACAATAAAATTTTAGACTGCTCCAAATTCAAAGCATCTGCAGACGACAAATTAGAGGTTGCCCAGATGACGTAAATTTTTCCTTGATAGGGTAGAAAATATTGTGGGAAAAGGAGAAAATGCTAGTTACCGGCATTTTCTCCTTTTCCCACAATATTTTCCAAAGCCTTCTTCTCCAGGGTCGTTAAAAGTCGGGATTGTGTGGTAAAGGGATAAATGATTTCAAAGGCTTCTTCCTCAGACCCGTTAAAACACGGATATTTGTTTGTAAAGCATCGCTGGATTAACTCGTACCACACAATCACGAATTTAAATGACCCTTGGAAAGAAAGCTTTTAAAAATATTTTGGGAAAAGGAAAAAAAAGTAAAATGTTGGTATACCTCTCACTCGATATACCCTTCATTATCAGTTTATATTATTGTGTATGTTTTGGATAACAGGTTTAAAATCACGTACCGTGACGAGATGAATTTTATAAGCTCAACTCGATAATGTTTATTATTGTCGCGTCAAAGTACGTGGTGTTAAACCTGTATTGCCCAAAACAAACAATGACATAAACTGTTAATGAAAGGTTTATTGAGTTGGAGTTATAATCACCTTTTCCTACTTTTCCCACAATGTTTTCTACCCTTTCAACAATGAATCCTACAATTTGAATCACATTTAATTAGTCGTCTGCCAACGCTTTGTGTTTGGACAACTCTAAAATTGCGTCGTTTGGTAAAGAGTTAACTCTTTACCACACGACAAAATGTTAGAGAAGTCCAAATTGAAAGCATTTGCAGACGACAAATTAAATGCAACTTAAGAATTCAAATTTGTTTTGGAAAGGGCAGAAAACATTGTGGGAAAAGGAGAAAATGCTGGTTACCAGCATTTTCTCCTTTTCCCACGATGTTTTCAAAAGCTTTCTTTCTCAGGGTCGTTAAAACTCGGGATTGCGTGGTAAGGAGTTAAACCCGACATAAGCCATCTAACTTACCTAAAGGATTTCAATTGTTCCTTCATAATATGATTTAATCCATGTTTTTATGAACCCGAGAAAAAGAAAGTAACGGAAAACATTGTGAGAAAATGCCGGTAACCAGCATTTTCTCCTTTTCTCACAGTGTTCCACTTTTGAGCTACATTTATCTTGTCGTCTGCAAATGTTTTCAATTTGGACCAGTGTGAATTTGTCGCCTGGTACAGAGTTGCAAGTCTTTATTTTTGACTGGATAGTTTCTTTGGTTAAGGGGAAATCTTTACTTCAACTTTTATCGACCATTGTAAATGAGCCATGCTCTATGACTTGGGGGCTTAATGCATCTCCGTGATGCATGATACCAAGCAAGACGTCACATAACCAGGAATCCATAATAGCCAGTTTAATTACTAACTAAATCATGAGGTAGAATGGTCCTTTGACTCGTAGAAAATTGACCAATAGCGAAAAGTTTCGGCCCAGGTCGGCCTGCGCGGATTGCGCAGGCTGACGCGGGTCGATACTTTTCGCAGTTGCATTAAGCCCCCTTTTCACAGAGCATGTCTCAAATAAAACTTAAAAAAAAAAAAAAAAAAATGTCCACAAAAATAGTACAATTCTACAGTTTGTCTTGCCTTTGGCCGAGTACAACATTAAACAAAATACAATGTACAGGGTCGCCTGAATAAACATTACAGAGAACAACTAGCACTTTTCTGACCGGGTCAACATTGAAATACAATTTAACCCTTTACCACACAAAACCAAGTTTAAAACACCCTGTAACAAAAGGCTTTGGAAAACATGATGGGAAAATATGTATTGCTGGTAACCAGCATTTTCTCCTATACCTGCAATGTGTCCTACCCTATCAAAGACAGAAATCATCATTTGATGCATATCTGATTAGTTTTCTGTAAACGCTTTCGATTTCGACAAGTCTAAATTTGTTTCGTTTGTTTAAAAGTTAGAGGGTTAGAATAAACATTGCGAGCAGAGAACAACTTGTCCTGTTCTGACCGAGGTCAAGCTGAAGAACACCTTGGTGATATAAAAAGGGCACTGAGGTCTGCACTTTTAGAATCCTTGTAACAGACCGACAGGCCAGTTGGTTTCGCTAAATTTGTCTATTGCTCTAACTGTTTTTATTCTGGTTGATTTGGTGTAGATTTTGACCAACGTAGAAATGGTGGTTTCATTTTATTACGATCTTTTGTCCCAGCCGTGTAGAGCTATTTATTTGTTTCTGAAAGCAAATGGAATCGATTACGAGGACAAAGTTTTGCGGTTGACCAAAGGTAAGTCTTAAATTAATAGATTATTGTCTGTATGTTGCGGGCATTTCTTGCTGCGAAATGGCGGACAATGCACAGAAAGCGCAATCAGATCTTGGATACATGCTGTCCGATTTGTTGTAAGCTATAATTATAATTAAATAGCCGCAACATTGTCATGTGAAAGAATTCTTATTTTCTGACGAAAAAAAAAAATAATGATAATAACTTAGCGGTCCATTGTTAAAACTCATTGCAGTAACACTGGCTGATCCAGGAATTTTTTACCTGTAAAGCCCCATGCCATCTTTGATTAAAAAAAAAAAAAATGGGCATAGAAGTTAAAGTAAGACCTTAAATAGGCAGACAATAGTTTCAAAAAAAAAAACTAGAACGTAGTTTTCTGCACTGAAGGTTTAATCAATTGGATAATCACGAAAAATCCCCCATATGCATATTTCGGGGCAAGATCCGAAATATGTAAATGAGGGGTGAAATAATTTGCATGCTGCAGGGGATGCGTAAAAAAAAAAATAAAAAAAAATCAAAATGCCTGCAGAACATAAATGTACCCCGAAGAACACGAGCCATGCTCTGTGAAAAGGGGGGTTAATGCATCTGCGAAAAATATTGACCAGGTCAGCCTGCACAGTCCGCGCAGGCCGACCTGGGCCGAAACTTTTCGCTATTTGTCAATTTTCTGTATGTCAAAGGACCAGTCCACCTTATGATACAGTCGGTTGTTGGACATAATTAATATTATGGATCCCTAATTATGTGATGTCTTGATTGGTATAATGCATCACGAAGATGCATTAAGTCCCATTTGCCAGAGCATGACTCACATATTTTCCCTTGCTCGGTTCGATGCGGCTTGTTCACTCCATTTTTGATGCCGACGCTTTGTTTACTTCATTTTATGCTCGAGAATCTCTCCACATCCTCTTCTATTTTTCGCGTGGACAGCTTTTGCGACGGAATCTTCGTAAACAAAAAATGCGCCATTGCAGATTTCTTCGATTTTCTTTGAGGGGTCCTGCTGGGCTCAGTGGAACAGTGTAGGACTCGTGGCTTGGGGGCCCCGGGTTCGAGCCTCACTGGATCAACGTGGTTTTTCGTGGGAGTGTCCTTGGGTTTACAAGACACTTCAGAGCCCTAGCCTAGTACTGGTAAAACCCAGGAAATACACGAATATGTGAGCTGTCGCAGTAATATGACTGAAATAATATTGAAAGCGGCATAAAACACCATTCAATCAATCGATAATTTTAAACTCCATCTTGATGACTTTTTGCCATCTTGTAGAAAATGGGGGAAAATAAGAAGGTATGGGGCTTTACGGATTTAATCCACATTGTACAAATACGACTTTTACGGCCCTTGCAGTTGAAATCTATTCAAAATATTTTGACAAAATGTGCAATTGCTTGTAAAAGGAAAGATAAATTTGATCATAGTAAAATATCAGGTAGAGAACGGTGTTGACGCTAGATCAGACTGCAAGTTCTTGATGTATATCGCCCACAAACGATAATTAAGTCGCCATCAGTATTGAAATGGTACACATACCTCTGCATAATAATCACACCGAGAATTTCATTTTCTCTACTTCTTTCATCATGTAATTGTCGCTTAAACTTTCATCTGCATGCTTTACATTATAATCAAAAGCTTATTTTCATTCCTCAATATTATTGCCAAGTGACTTACCGTTCATACCGTAGCCAAACTTGTTCTTCAGGGTCACCAACCATTCTTAAGAACATTCTTTGTCTTATTCTCTAAGATTTTCTAGATGTGAAATTAACGCAAGTTACCAAACGGTTTAGCCAAACAGAAGTTGTGTTACTTTCACATTTAAAAAATTCTGGAGAATAAAACTGAAGAACGTTCTTAGGAATGGTTCGGTAATACAGATCCAGGACTTTCAGTGCTTTGAAATTTTCAGAGAGTTTTGCCAAGCTCCTTGAGACGTCACTTTAGGGAACCTTCGTAGTAGTATAGGTACCTCTTTACTGGTAAACAAACGGGCGACATCTTTGATGACCTAGATACCATAAATAGTAACTCATTTGCATATAAAGAAATGTTAATTTTTAGAAACGACAATTTTGGTTGACCTTTATGGTGGCATATTTCTGCCACGAGATACAAGATAACTATTGCGATAATTCAAGGAAACTTTTACGGTAAAACAAACTTTACTGGAAATGTTTTCTCGATGACAAAAAGTTTCACGATAAACATACCGCGATAATTCTCACTTTTATCAAGATTTTCATTTTGCGCTCGTGCACACAACTGACATTCAGGGTATCTATAAAAAGATACGGTGTCGGAACATCTTTGCCATCTTGTACAGTCGAAAACTACCATCGTCCATGAATTATATCTAAGTATACAATAAATAAGTATAAACCACCCAGTAGTGAGAGATAAGGAAGCGGATCTTCGAGATTTCCATTAATCAGTGTAATAGGTGTCAAATGGGCCTTTTTGTACTGGCAAAATTCATTAGCCTCGGTCTCTGGTAATGTACAAATACATGTTAAGACGTAAAAGATATTCATTTTTCTCATTCTGCATAAAAATGATTACTTAGAGCAGACAATTTAGGTTTTGTTTCGTTTTACACAATATGTGGTTTTCTCAGCATACACTCAGAAAGAGACAAACAAGTTTCTTTAGACATAATAATTTATAGCAAAGACATTGTTTCAGATGGACAATGGATTAACATGCAATGTAAATAAACAAGCCTGTGTAACTGAAGTAAGTAGATATAATGTAACTGGGATCCAATTCGTATCGCTGCTTTTACACGAATTGGCTCATGTTTTTACGTCAAATTCAAAAGAAGAACATTCCATCTATTGGCTTCAAACATGTACATTTCTTTTTGGTTCAGTATCTGATTACATAGACGATTACAAGGACATAGCAAATTATCAATAAATGACATATCCAACAGGTGAAAATGTACATTTTACAAAAGTTTGTGAATGAACTTCGACATATTCAATAGACCATTGTTACAGTGCCCTGTACTGATTCAGTAAACTCAGAGAGTGAGGAGACTTCAACAAAGCGTCTATTATTCACTCACCTACTCCTTTCTTTTGGAATTAACTTTGACATGTTAATAGACCTTTGTTGTCACATCCGGCAACACGTCAATAGACGCCAGGCTCCTTTGAATTCATAAATTTCGAAATGTGTCTAAACACGAATTCCCCCCCCCCCCCAAAAAAAAGAATTCGACATAGTTACCAAATGACATCCATTCCGCTCCCAGAAGCCAAAGAGTGAACATCAACACAAGTGATATTTTGTATTCATTTGAGTTTATTTTCTCATTCTTTATTCTAGTCATGTTTCCCAGCTAAAATTTTAAAAGGTATATTTTTTACCCCATCTCTTTTTTAATGAAGTTGTTTTTTAACAAATCAGTTAATCTATCTTCCTTTTAAATCTTTTCCCAATAAAGCTATTGTTAAATCTATGCAAGAAAAATAAACACAAAATCAAAATCATGCAATAAAAAATTAGGCCACCTAATATGCCGGCTAGCTTTTAAAAGTAACATTTTCCTTTATATGTAAATGAGTTACTAAAAAAAGAAATATGATGGCATTCCAAATATTGAATTATATATGGATTGCCGCGCACTGAAAAAGAAGGTCAACCAAAATTGTCGTATCTAAAAATAAACATTTCTTTATATGCAAATGAGTCATTATTTATAGTAACTAGGTCATCCGAAATGGCACCTGTTTGTTTACAAGTAAAGAGGCGCATATAGTACTCTTCGTAACAAGTGCTTGTGCAAATAAAACAAAGTATAGAGGACCTTGAAGTAAGTGGACAAATTTCGAGGAGTTTACATCAACCCTTTACCAGACGACAAAATTTCGGCTTTATCGTATGGTTTACAAGTATGGTTTATAACGTTGTTTTCACCATTATTTCAACTATATCGTGGTGCCTAGTACACCTATTCTTGCCTTCCTCGAGTTTTGTTTATCGGTACTTAGCATAATATTCTGTCCAAACCACTGGCTGTTTTCCTACTCAATCCACAGTCGAAACAATGATTTATGAGGGTTTGCCTCATTTTTGTTTCTTTTTAGGTGAGCATATGTCGCCAGAAGTGTTGAAAAAGAACCCATTTCATACAGTACCGTTTATAGATGACGACGGTTTCGTTTTGCTTGAAAGGTGAGATATTGAGATTTTCTCTGAGTTTATGGGACTCGTCATAAGTCGGTGGATTCCGCAACTACGCTGCACCCGTGCGTATCGATGAAGTTTCCGTTTCGAAATACTGTCAGTCACATAATCTCAAAAATGGCGGCCTCCATGAAGGTCGAGTATCAACGATAAGAACAACCACAGTGTAGTTATCCACATAGTTCAATATGTTGGTGAAAACTGCCAAAGGAATTGATAAACCACGTAAAGATATGAATTTACAAATGATAGGCCACGTCAAAACATGAATCTATGAACTGTTTGCCCACGGAAAAGTACATGTATTTAGAAAGATTTCGATAGAAAATAATCACTAGTTTTTTTTTTAAGTGGAGTCTTACTATTTTAAAACCGGTAAAGCGGTCTATTTCCGGCGAAGAAATGTATGGTGTAATTGTGTATCACCCATCGTAATACAGCCGAGAGATTTGTATGACGGATCACCCGATGTTTGCCGAATGAGTTTACAGTGAACGTACTACAGGCGCCTTTATACGATAGCAAATTGGCCCAGCGTATGATAGCGTTGGAGATACTTTGGCATTTGTTGGCTTACGCTATTATACGCTGAAGTTCGTTAGCTCATCGTTCTAGGTTCCTTGAAGTCCATTGTAATCACAATGAGAACCATTCTTCAGTTATCTCCCTTGATTCCTCTCTAGTACTACATTGGTCCTGATAAGGAGATTACTTGGATTTTATCCTTGATTTTCTTGCACTACACAAATATGTTTTTGGGATAATATCTTGGCTGAATCGGGTTAGGTTGTTTTACAAATCCATATATATACATTTCTCTGTTGATTGAGAACATGATTTGCTTTAAATTTATTTTTGACTTTAAATACATGTATAATCATAAATCAAATTATTTTAATCGCAACATCCCCAAGGAAATCAAGGATAAAAACAAAGGAATACAGGTAAAAGGACCAATCTGTTATTTGGTTACCTTTAGTCTTTATCTGGCAAGGGAGATAATTTGATTTACAGAATTGGCCCTCATTCAAGTGAGTTAAATAGACCTTCCTCTACTCTAAGAAACCGATATCGTTCTTCATGGCCAGTCGGTTTCTTAAACCGTTCTGCGCCACAGGCATTAAAAGAGGCAGCGTTATGCTGCTATACTTACAAGGAATCATCTTGCTAGACATCTATGTTAAACATTTATGAGACTAGGATGGTCGGAGAGCAAGGAAAAAGGGAAAAAAAACACATGTTGTCAGCAGCATCATTGAAATTGTTGCAGACTTAGTTTATGCCATTGCCTATGACGTCAAAGAAGACGTCAGGGTCAGTATTCACCAGAATTCTCGAGAAGATTCTTAGTCTTTAACTCCAAAATTTTCTAAATTTGAAGGTAACACAACTTCTAATCGGCTAAACCATTAACGGTTATATTCTTAAGAGTGTGTGGTAAATACGGACCCAGGTACATGCGGCTATAATACTTACGTTGATCCGTCGACAAAATGGCCTACTGATTGATTGTCACGTATACCTAACTTGACAAGTATACATAGGCGAAAAAGCCGTTACAGAAGATTATGGATCTGCGACTGTTTACTGCTTAGTCCCACGTTTTTCCACATGTAAAACAATGTCATGATGAACATCAGATTTTAAGTCAAACACCTTGAAGACAATGTCGTAGGCCAGATTGGAATCTAGGCAGATTCGGAACATGCCCAGGCAGATCTGGAATCTGCCTAGACCTAATTAGAATTCTAATTTGGTCTAACCCAAAATAGAATTCTTGTTTGGTCTAGGCAGATTCTGGATCTGCCTGGGCCAAATTAGAATTCCAGTTTGGCTAGGCAGATACAGGATGTGCCTGTACCAAATTGGAATCTATTTTTTTACAGTCTTTTCAGTGGATATCCATTTCAACACACATAAAGCAAACTATATTATTTGAATTGTAACATTTAAACTTTTTACCATACATGTAACATGAAATAAACACATGAATTATATAAATGAAGGAGAAAAAAAGTTGTAAGTTATGAATCTATCCTTATTTTTATTTTTTCTGCAGTTCCCAACTTAAATCATATTTTGCAGGAAATGTAGACAAGGATCGGTGGAAACCTTTGGAAAACATTGTGGGAAAAGGAGAACATGTTGGATACGGTTTTTGTTTTTCCAACATTTTTGTTTTTTTTTAAAGCTTTCTTTCGCATGGTTGTTAAAATCGGGATTATGTGTTTATGGGTTAGACTGATTTAATAAAAAGCACATTTAAGACTTTTTCAAATTGAAAAATGAAAAAAAAAGCAGACAACATATGAAACATGGCCTATTCTATGCAAAGTTTAACAGTTTTTTTAGAATAAATGTGAGAAAAGCAGAAAATGTTGGAAACCCCCACTTTCTTCCTTTCCAACACTGTTTTTCACTTTCACATGGTTATTAAAACCCAGAACTACCCGCTAATGGGTTAGACACTTATTTATGAAGAAAAAAAACAAACAAACAAAAAACAAAATACACTTTTACCAAACAACAAAATTTTTACCTGTTCAAATTGAAAGCAACTTCACACATCTATGGCGAAAAAATTCAGCATTTGTCAATACTTTGGCAATTAACAACATTCGTTGTCACTTTACACATCATTTGTGCCAGGAGGGCAGTTTGACCTTTCACATAATATCAATTCTTTTATTTATTGGAAATCAAAGAATATGCAGTTTTAACAAGTCAAGTCAATTTAACAGTTCTCCTTTTCCCACAATACTTTCTCCTTCATTTATGAATCTTTTTTCTCATTGTTATAATCATATCAATCCTGAAAAAACAGGTTTACAACTCTGAGGTTGATTTCTAAGAAAATTAAAACATTTTCTCCTTTTCCTACAATGCTTACTGTCTAATTATAGGATTATTTTTCCTGATTTTTTTTTTTTAAATCATTTTAATCGACATATGTTTAAAACTGAGTTTTTTCTCCAAATAAATCATTTTTTTTCCACAATTCCCACTTTTTTTTTTTTTTTTTTTTCGCTAAAGTGCAAAATATTCAAAATTCATTCATACTCTGAATTTCTGATTAAAACCTCTTTTATTTTGGGGTTTAAATTAAATCAGATGGTTTATATGTAGTCACATTGTACTTAAGAAAATAATTCAATTAGGTCTAGGCAGATTCTGGATCTGCCTATCCAAACTGGAATCCTAATTTGGTCTAGTCAGATCTGGAATCTGTCTAGACCAAAGTAGAATTCTAATTTGGTCTAGACCAAGATAGAATTCCAATTTGGTCTAGGCAGATTCCGGATCTGCCTAGATTCCAGTTTGGACTACGACAAAAAACACATTTTTGAACACTTTGATTCTAAATTTGCCCTTATTTTTGCTTACATCGTGTAGACAACATATTTTCGCGAACTTTGATTCAAAATTTGCCTATATTTTGCCTACATAGTGTAGGCAACATTTTGTTGCACAGGTAGTTTTTAAATTTCCGGTTAAACCCAGGAAATACATGAATATGTGAGCTGTCGCCATGATATGACTTAAATAAAGTTGAAAGCGGCGTAAAACACCATTCAATCAATCAATCAATCAATTTAAATTTCCCTATATAGTACGTTGTTTGCATGGTGTAGACAACATATTTTTGCACACTTTGATTCCAAATTTGCCCATAATTTGCTCACATCATATAGACAACATATTCTGGCACAGTTAAATTCTATATTTGCCTATATTTTGCTTACATCATGTAGGTACATGTATATGAGCCATGCTCCCTGAAAAGGGGGCTTAATGCAACTGCAAAAAATATCGACTCAGGTCAGCCTGCGCAGTCTGCGCAGGCTGACCTGGGCCGAAACTTTTTGCTTTTGATCAATTTTTTGCGTGTCAAAGGGCCATTCTACCTCAAGATTGAGTCGGTTATAAGAGAAAATTGATTTTAAGAATAAAAAATTATATGATGACATGTTTGGTAGCATGGATCATGCAGATGCAGTAAAGCCCCTTTTGCCGGAGTATGACTCATATATTTTTGTACTGCTTGATTATAGATTTGCTTTTTTTGCTAGCATTGTGTAGACAACTTTTTTTGCACACAGTGATTCTTACTTTGCATAAATTTTTCTTACATCATGTAGACAACATATGAGCCATGCTCTGGCAAAAGGGGCTTAGTGTATCCACGTGATGTATGATACTAAGCAAGTCAACGCATGGTCATTGATCCATAAAGTCCATTTTATCTAACAACCGAGTGAATCATGAGGTAGTCTGGTCCTTTGATATACAGAAAAATGACCAGTAGCGAAAAGTTTCGGTTCAGATTAGCCTGCGCGGACTGCGCAGGCTGACTTGGGTCGATTTTTTGTAGATGCATTAAGTCTACTTTTCACAGAACATGGCTCATATATATATTTTTTGCACTCTTTTATTATAGATTTGCCTTTATTTTGCACCTACATGTATAAGTAAATTCTTTCCTCTAACCAAGTGCATACTTTCTTTATCGTGTTGTTATTACTCTAATTCAATAGACCTTTCATTAACAGTTTATATTATTGTTTGTTTTTAGGAATACATATTTAAAACCACGAACTGCAACGAGATAGTATAACACCAGCTCGATAAACCTTTCAATAACAGTTAATATAATTGTTTGTTTTTTGGGAATACATGTCTAAAACTATGAACCATGATGAGACAATATAAACATTATCGAGCTGCGTTTATAAATTATCTCGTCACGATACGTAATTTCATACCTGTTCTCGCAAACATAAACAATAATATAAACTGATAATGAAACGTTTATCAAGTAAGAGTTATATATATTAAGAGTTATATAAACATTATCAAGTCAGGTTTATAAATTATCTCGTCACGGTATGTGATTTTAAACTTGTTATCCCAAACATAAACAATAATATAAACTGATAATGAAAGATTTATCGAGTGAGCGCTATATCTATGTCGGTTCTGCAAACATGTTTTCATTTACAAGGAAAGATAATACAACAGTAGTTTCTGTTATGTCATTTTCAGTCCTGCTATCCTGCGATATTTGGCGAGGAAATTCAATGTAGCCGAGCACTGGTATGGAGGAAGCAACCAACAGCTCTCCGCTAAAATCGACGAGTTTCTAAACTGGCAGCACAATGGTGTAAGGAAACCCTGTATCAATGTCTTCTTCACTCTGGTAAGTAGAAAAGGGCAGTTTTCTACGACGGTATAGTGAGGACATGCGAGAGTAGTAACATTGTCTTTTGGCCACGCCTTAACTCTACCAAACGACAAAATTTTGGATCCAAACAAATTGAAAGTACTTGCAAACTACAAATAAACTGTAGCTCAAATGATGATTTCTGTCTTTGATAGGATAGAAAATTTTGTGGAAAAAGGAAAAAATGCTGGTTCCCAGCATTTTCTCCTTTTTTCACAATGTTTTCAGATACGTTCTCTTTCTGGGTCGTTAAAACTCGGGATTGTCTAATAAAGGGTTAACCATTTACCCTACAATCCCGAGTTTTAACGACGCTGAGGAGGAAGCCTTCTGAAAACATTTTGGGAAAAGTAGAAAATGCTGGTAACCAGCATTTTCTCCGTTTCCTACAATGTTTCCTACACTTCGGAAAATATATCTCATCATTTGAGCCACATTTAATAAGTCGTCTGCAAAAGCCTAACATTTTGTCTTTCGGTGAATAGTTAACTGTCTCGTAGCCAAGACTTAAAGATACGTCCTTACAGCCAGAAAGAAAAAAAAACGCTGTTAGAATTTGATATACTATAGAATGGTTCAGAATTTAGTCAGTTGTGTAAACATAGATCTATAAATTATCGATATATATGGCGTAAGGAGATAACAAATCCTTGCATTTAAAGATATTACTATTTTTAGGTACAAGTGGCCATCTTGGTTGGTCTAGCTTGTGCCCAGTATTTTTGACCGGCATCTTTCGGTGTCATCATTATGCGGCATTTTTGGGCGATTTTTTATTTTTTTCGCTAACTTTTGATGGATATGTGAATGGTTTGCAAATGCACTCTAAGCGGGGTTCAAAACTTTGAGATGATAAAAATCGACCATCATTGCATGGATAAGTGGCCCGCCCGGGTAGCTGAGTGGCTAGCGTATCTGACTCCTGACCTGGTAGTTGCGAATTCGATACCCGGTTTAGGCAAACTTTCTTTCCGGCGATTTTTCGCCTCTCACCTCCGATGCATGTGAGAAAAATAGTCAGTGACTTGGAAAGAAAGTTGTGTCAGTTCTGGTGTGAGAAATCCAGGAAGCACATGCGTAGGTGTACTGACCGCCGTAATATGACCTAAGCTGTTAAAACGGCGTTTAACTCTAATACAATCAAAGCATGGACAAGTGCCATGTCTACCGGGAAATGACAGAAGAAAAAACTTTTTGAAACGGCCTTAAGCACCAAAGAAACGAACCAAATTCTTTTCCACATTTCAGTTTGCTAGCAAAGAAGTAGAGGGTGGTTTTCCCAAGCGACCATTCGACGAAAAAACCTTCAACAGCGGCAAAGAGGCGCTTGCAAATACAATTAAACATATGGACGAATACTTTCTCCGCGACAATCCTTATCTTTGCGGTAAAGAGATCTCCATTGCGGATCTTGCTGCAATAAATGAACTGGAACAGTTAAAGATTACTGGCCTTGAGAAGCTGTACTTAGACAACAAGAAAATAGCAACATGGGCCAAACGAGTGCAAGAGCGGCTCGAACCGCATTGGAGCGAATGTATGATCCAACTTGGTGCGATGACACAGAAGTTTAAAAATGCCAAAGATTGAATTGCGTGTTCTGATTGTGATGACGCATTGTATTTTAGAGATAGGATCTCACAAGATTTCATGTGTACCAAAATCATTTGGGCCAGGCTCTGGCAAAAGGGGGCTTAATGCATCTCCGTGATACATTATACCAAGCAGACATCGCATAATTATGGATACGTAATGGTCGCTTTTTTTTTTACAACCGACTGAATCATGAGGTAGACTGGTCCTTGGACATACAGAAAACTGACCGGTAGCGAAAAGTTTCGGACCAGGTCAGCCTGCGCGGACTGCTCAGGCTGACCTGAATCGATACGTTTCGCAGATGCATTAAGTCCCATTTTCACAGGGTATGGTTCATTTATAGAATACTTTGACCAGTTTTAAATGTTTTCTTTGTACAGTAACTGTTATAGAAGCTTGTACAAACAAGCTCAATGAACTCAATTGCAAAAGCCAGTTGTACTGTAATCGTGTATAGCTATTTTTTTTCTGTATTTGAGTCATGCTCTGTGAAAAGGGGGCTTTATGTATCTGCAAAAAGTATCGACCCAGGTCAGCCTGCGCAGTCCGCGCAGGCTGACCTGGGCCGAAACTTTTTGCTTTTGGTCAATTTTGTGCCTGTCATGATTCAGTCGGTTGATATACAAAACACATTTTAGGGATGTATAAAACTGTAATCACTTGCTTGGTATCATGCAACGCGGAGATGCATTAAGCCCTCTTTTGCCAGAGCATAGCTCAATTATTTTTGTTATAATGAAAAAGCGAATGCAAAGATCCTATTGCACGCTGTTTTCGTGCATTATTTACGCTTGTCTTTGTTCACTAAAATCTATATTTACTGTTAATCACTGCTTTTATCGTTAAATTTAGATCCTTTAAAAATAAACACGGGATATCTAATCTGTAACCACACAAGTTTGAACGATCTTGTCCAAGAAGACTTGTGAAAACGTTGTGGAAAAAGGAGTAAATGCTTGTAACCAGCATTTTCTCTCTTTCCCACAGCGGTTTCTACCCTTACAAGGACAAAGTCCATCATTTATGCCCCATTTAATTTGTCGTCTGCAAGTGCTTTGGATTTGGACACGCGCAACATTTTTCAGATTGATTGATTGGTGTTTTACGCAGCTTTCAACAATATTTCGGTCATATCACGGCGACAGCTCACATATTCATGTATTTCCTGGGTTTCACCAGTACTAGGCTAGGGCTCTGAAGTGTCTTGCCCAAGGACACTCCCACGAAAAACCCAGTAGATACAGTGAGGCTCGAACCCGGGGTCTCCTGGTTACGAGTCCTACACTTCACCACTGAGCCACGCAGGACCCCGCAATATTTTTCAGGCTTCAACATAAACGGAGTACGGTCTTTCAAGTCGGTAGATCTATGCAAGACCGAGCGATCAAAAGATACGTCCTTACAGCCAGAGAGAAAAAAATGCTCTTAAAACTTGATAGTGTGTAGAATGGCTGAGAATTTGGTCAGCTGTGTAAACATGGATAAATTAGCAATATATTATGGTGTAAGGGATAGAGAAATTCAAGGGATTTGTCCTCATTTAAAAAAGGAAACAACAACAATGATTTCTTTGAAGGCCGCCAAAAACTGAAACGCAGTTTATACCCGTCTTAATCTGTGCAACCTTGCAGCCGTCAGAGGCAACATTTGACATGAAGATACATGAGTGATCATAATCTCATAAAATAAAAAAAAAAGATAAAATGAATTAACCCTTTACCGCACATGCCGCCTTTTGACGCCCCTGGAAAAGAAGCCTTTTGAAAACATTGTGGGAAAAGGAGAAAATGCTGATAACCAGCATTTTCTCCTTTTTCCACAATGTTTTCCACCCTATCAAAGAAAAATTGCACCATTTGAGCGACACTGAAATTGTCGTCTGCAAATGCTTTAAATTTGGACAAGGCTAAAATTTTGTCGTCTGGTAAAGGGTTAAAAACGGGCTGAAAACGAGCATAGATGTATCTTTAACAGCAAGAAGACTCTTTATGTAAGAACATCGCCCTAAATGTATAGAACAGAGTAATTCCTAAATCAATATGTTTGTCCGTTGTAGGCTGCTCTTGACCCACACTGTCCGTTAAAACAAATACTACTACCCTTCGCTTGACCTGGGCCAGAACTGGTGAAAGAGTTTAACCCTGTCCCGTACAATGCCGCCTTTTAACGCCCATGGGAAAGAAGCCTTTTGAAAACATTGTGGGAAAAGGAGAACATTCTGGTAACCACAATGTTTTTTACGCTATCAAGGAAAATTTGCACCATTTGAGCCACACTGAAATTGTCGTCTGCAAATGCTTTCAGTTTGGAAACGTCTAAAAGTTTGTCGTCTGGTAAAGGGTTAGCTCTTTACCAAACGACAAAATTTTAGACCTGTCCAAATTGAAAGGATCTGCAGAAGACAAACTTAATTCAAAACATGTAAATTGTCTTTCATGGAGTAGAAAAAAACATTGTGGGAAAAGGAGAAAATGCTGGTTACCAGTATTTTCTCCTTTTCCTCAATGTTTTCAAAAGGCCTCTTTCTCAAGGTCGTTAAAATCGTCATTGTGTGGTAGGTAAAACGTTGGACAAGTTATTTGGTGGTAACAAATTCCTTCATTATGATTTCTACCATGTGATTTTAAACCCCTAGGATGCTGAGTGGGACTTACTGACCTTTTGCGGACAATGTAGATCAAGATCAGACTGCACAAAACGTCAGGGACATATTTCTTACAAAAAATAAGATTGCAATAGCATTATCAGTGTTTTTACTATCGGTTTGAAAAATTTCGTCCCACTTATTTAGCAGAATATGGGTTAACTTTATCCAAAGAAAAGTGCAGCGTAAACACAAACTTACGAATGTCACGAAAAATATTTTATTGCAACTTTTGTGTTCCCCATTTTGGTCGATCTCCAAATCTTGAACGGGCGAGATCATGGCGAGTAGTAAAGGGAAGTAGCCTAGGGACTGGTCCCCAGGCTACTTACCCTGAGGGAAAATTAGTCCCCAGAGTGCTTCCCCGGGTAAGTGATCTGGGGACTATTCCGGTCAATTTGGAAAAATTTGGGTCGATTTGGGTAAAAAAGGGCATTTTTGCTTCCCCCCCTCCGTCCCTAGTTTGCTTACCCTGAGTCCCCAGAGTGCTTCCCCGGGGAAGCACTCTGGGGACTAATCCGGTTATTTGGAAAATTTTCGGGTGACAATTTGAAAAGATAGATCTTTCATGGTAGATGGTTAGCCCTGAAAAGGGCTGTTTTGTTTGGAGACTGTGTTTTTTCTCTCTACTGCCAGCTTTTCTTCGTTCTTCTTGGGATTTTCGGGATTTTGAAGTCATTGAAATTATCAATGTTTTTCCCGTATTTGCCCTGGCCTGTCACTGTCGGTGAAGATCTCTTTTGGTCAACATGTCGCTTGTGGAGATGGCTAACGTCTTCCTCTGATTTTCGTTTTGTTGTTCTTCTCGGTTGATTTTGTTTTGGTTGTTTTTCTTTCTTCACAACAGTTACGATAGAGTCCACTAACTTGTGAAGATTTGTCTTATCGAAGTCAAACTCCACAGGAATCTTTACTGGAACTGCTGAAATGCTCTGTCTTTGATAGCGTAGTGTCTCAATGTTTTTCCATAACCGTTCGGTGTTTGTGTTTAAAGTTTTAATCTCCTCCAAATGTTTGTTGAATGTTTCCAGTTCTTTTAAGATCCGAGTCAACATAGAGTCTTGTTGCGAATTTAACTGCTTCGTCTCTTCGTAAATGTTATCCAATACAGTCGTCGGAATGATGTTTGCTGAATTCATAGCCGATGAGAGAATGTCTCCATTGTTTTCCACTGGTAGGAAAGCATCTAAGTTGAAGTCGTTTAAGTTGTATTCCATATTGATTTTTAACTTCCGAAATGTTCGAGAGCTATGAGTCAAAATGATGAATATATGGGAAAAAATCGGTGTTTTTATAGCTTGACAGAGGGATTGACCTACTTTGATACAGAATTAACAGAATTAACGTTAACCAATCGGTAGTTTCGTTACATTTTTTGGATTTGATACTCTTAGACGATGTAGATAGATCATATAGTACGTTATGTTCTATCTACATATTCTCGCCCACGTTCGCGCTTTTAATTCTGTTAATTCTGTATCAAAGTAGGTCAATCCCCCTATCATGCTATAAAAGAGACAGCATTTTTTATTCTTTTATTAACTCATTTCACGATGAAGTTTTCGAAATTTTGCTGTGGGTTGTTTGGTGGGAGGAAGAATAAGAAAGAAATGGAGGAGAAATGGGAGCAAGAGCTCATGGAAAAGAAAGAAGACGAAGTAGAAGAAAGAAAGAGAGTAAAGCATAAAGCTCTTCAGGAGTTCTTCGCCAGGAGAGGGTATGAGTTTTATACGCGTACCCCAATTGTTAAGATGGGTAATATTTATCCGGACCTGTCAGAGCTGATACCGCCAACGGAACATCGTGGCTGGCAAAATAAATTAATGAGAATGTATCCTTCATTGAAATGGTAAAGTATACGTTCTCTTTAATTTTAAAACAGCCCTTTTCAGGGCTACCCAATACCAAGAAAGAACTTTTTTCAAATTGTCAAACAAACAAAGTCAAGTCCTTTATGTTTATTTAAAACTTTTTATTTTATAACTTTTTTTGTACAATATTCATTACAATGAAACTTTGAACTGTAAAAAACAAAATGAATGAAAAAACTTTTTTCTTCGGAATGTCATAGAACTTTGAACTGTAAAAAAGACAGAATGAATGAAAAAACTTTTTTTCACTTAGGCTGTTTTTCTTTTTTTCTTCGGAATGTCAGATTCACATTTACTCTTACGTTTTTTTCCCCTTTCATTGTTTTTTAATACCATATCTGGACACATTTCATTCCCGTGTTTTGTCGATTTGCAAAAGAAACAGTTGTTTTTTTTGCTTTGTCGTTTTTTCTTCTTTTCGTTATTTTGACGTTTTTCCTCGCTTTCGCTGTCACTTTCTTCTTTCAATGGTACAGTTTTTTTCTTTTTTGGTGGAAATGACTCGTCGTCACTGTCGCTTTTTTCTATCAACAGTAAATCTTTTGGTTCTTTCTTCCCGTTTGAACAATTCGCCTCTGCAGAAAATTCGTTTTTTGTGCAATCTATGAGATTTTGTTTGTCCAGATTTTTCCGTAAAGTCTCTAATTTATCTGCTATCTTGCAGATCTCTGAATCCTTAATATCCGTGTTGTCAGTCTGCATGTCTATGGTCTGAGTTTCAACGGATGATGTATCCTGTGGTGAAATTTTTTTCCATGTATTTTCACCGCTGAATGATTTGCAGAATGAATTTAGTACCCCGACGTATTTCATATGTTGGAGCTTGACAACTGTTGGTGAAATTTTGATGTCATGGTTGAGTGGATCCACATAGACAAAAACATTTTCTCCAGTCTGCTTTTCTTTTTCTGGACATTCTCTGGCCCAATGCCCTGTTTTGTTGCACGTAAAACAAATATTTGTTCTCACGCCATTCATCCCATATCGTTTGTCGATCGTTGATCGATCCAAAACTCTGTAGCTGGTCATACGGTAAACATCTTTTTCTGCTAAATGTTGGTGGGATAGAAATGATCCCACGTAGACGCCGTTATGTTTAACTTGATATTGTGGTGGTATATTGCTGATCTCATAATCGTGGGTGTATGGGTTAACATACAACGCCATCCTCTTTCTAAGTGGTGATGTATTTTGCAGCTTGAACTCGCTCATTTTCTTTTATCGACTGCTCTGTCTGAGGTTGGTCAGAGAAATAATGAGATTTTCACAGTCGACGTCTCTATTTATACACTACTGCAAGGAAAGAGTCTATAAATTGTTAGATTTTTTCTTGCTTGCTTCATTTTGTCTTCTCAACCAGAGCTGAAACGATGGGTAAAAGAAAAAGAATAATAGTTTATTCAGACAGTGATAGTGACGACGAGTCATTTCCACCAAAAAAGAAAAAAACTGTACCGTTGAAAGAAGAAAGTGACAGTGACGATGAGTCATTTCCACCAAAAAAGAAAAAAACTGTACCATTGAAAGAAGAAAGTGACAGCGAAAGCGATGAAAAATCTTTGAAAGAAGAAAACAGCAGCTCTACTTTGGATATGAAAAGTCTGTATGACTTAATAGAAAGGGGAAAAAAGAAGTCAAGAAAATTTAGAACAGAATCACATGTATTATCAGTGAGTTTTAAGAAATTTGAAGAATTATCACCCCAGAGACTGCTTGGATTATTTGACAATGTTACCCATGAAATCATTCGAAAGTTAGATGCAAACCCGACAGATATGATTAGAATTAGCATCGATCATCCTTCATTGGAGATGGGGATTCATATTCCCTTTTTAGCTACAGATCAGCTGCAAGGTGAAACTATATTGAATGAAATTGAACGAGTTTTACAGTCAAATACAGATTTTGTCTTGAACGACGGATCCATGACATTTGACATTACACATACAATACCTCCATGTGGTAGCGGAAAAATTCTTAGAACCACAGAACTATTGGATTCAAAGGTTTTTGCCAAGAAGAAACAATCGCTTATTCAAATTAACAACCATGATCAATTATGTTTTGCAAGAGCCGTTGTTGTGGGAATTTGCTACCATGAACGTGAAAACAACGAAGTATGGAATCGGAGATGGGATTATATCAAAAGATCAAACAAACCCCTTCAAAAGATTGAAGCCGAGAAATTGATGAATGAAGCTGGAGTTTTACCAACACAGTCTGTAGGAATTGATGAATTCAAAAAAATTCAATTGTTTTTGTATGAAAAAGACTATGTCATTAAAGTTCACGACCAGTATTCCAAAACGAGGAAAATATTTGAACATCCAGAAGTGAAAGACAATAGTAAGATCATACATTTATACTTTCATCAAAACCATTATGACTACATCAAATCCATCACAGGTTTTTTTTGTTGTGCTTGTTATTGTGAGTTCTGTGATGTGGGTTATAACGCTCGGGAAAATCATGCTTGCTCAAAAATCTGCAAAGGTTGTTATCGTGCTGGAAAATGTCCATCAGAAAGCAAAGAGTATGTCTGCGACAAGTGTCATCGACGATTTTTCAGTGCAGTATGCTTGAAAAATCACAAAACACTTCAAGGCAAAGAAAAGAAAACCATTTGTGAATTAGTGAAACTCTGTTCAAAATGTGGTGTACAGTATCTTGTCAGAAAGGGAAATCATATCTGTAAGGGAAAGAAAAAGTGTCACCTCTGCAAGAAAATTGTTGACTTCGATCATCGCTGTTTTATTCAACCTTACCAAAGTAAGATGAAACACGACAGCGATGATGAGACGAGTTCTTCTCTAGTTAAAAAACCACAGTTCATTTTCTTTGATTTTGAATGCAAACAAGATACAGGGGTGCACATCCCAAATTATTGTATAGCACATAGAGCCTGTGATGATTGTATCGATAAACCACTTGATTTTCATTGTTCTACATGCAGTGAATTTGAAGAGGGTAGGGAAGTTATTTTTCAAGGAGAAGAAACTTTGAGTCAATTTTGCAAGTGGCTCTTTTCAAAACATCACAAAGGAGTCACAGCTATGGCTCATAATTTAAAAGGGTATGACGGTCAGTTCATTCTTAACTATATTGTTAAAGTTGGGTTAAAACTCCCAAAATTGATCATGAATGGAAACAATATTATGAAGTTAGAATTGAATGGTGTACGTCTGATCGACTCCTTCAATTTCATGAACTTTGGGCTGGCGAAATTTCCAGCCACATTTGGTCTTCAAGAAATGAAAAAAGGTTACTTTCCTCACTGGGCAAATACAGATGATTTTTGGAGTTATATTGGACCATACTTGGATATGTCTTATTACAAACCCGACTCAATGTCTGAAGAGGGTAGGTCGAAATTCATAGTCTGGTATAATGACAAAGTTCAAAAGGGCGAGGAATTCAATTTTCAAAAAGAGATGGAATCGTACTGTAGGTCAGATGTCGATATCCTAAGACGGGGATGTGCTGAATTCAGAAAGCTGTTTATCGAACAGGGTGGTATTTGTCCATTTTTAGAGGCAATTACCATCGCCGATGCCTGTAACAAAGTCTGGCGAAGCAAATATTTACCAGAAAATCAAATTGCTATCATTTCAAGTAAAGATTCGTCCAGACGTCGTTTTTCTATGAAAGCGGTACGCTGGATTCAAAGCGTAGCTCGGGAAAAAGGTATTCATATTCGCCATGCAAAAAATGGTGGGGAAGTTCAAATCGGAAGATATACTGTAGATGGTTTTCACCGTCAATCAAACACGGTCTATGAATTCCTTGGGGATTTGTATCATGGTTGTCCTGTATGTTATACAGATCGAAAACAGATCAATCCCATCAATGGGAGACCCATGGGTGAATTGTACGATCATACTTTTAAACGTATAGGAGATATCATAGAAATGGGGTATAATGTAGTGACCATTTGGGAGCACGAATTCGATGCTAAGATGAAGGATAAAGAGTACAAAAAACTCATTGAAAAGTTATATCCACATTTGGACCCCATCGATCCGAGGGAGGGGTTGTCTGGGGGAAGATGTAATGCCATAAAAATTAGCTATGATGTTGATGAAAAAAGCAAGAAGGAAATTAAGTACATTGATATCTGTTCTCTGTACCCTTATGTTTGTAAACATAAATCCTATCCTGTGGGCCAACCAGAAATTTTGACTAGTGAGAATATTGATATGAACAATATTCGTCAGTATGAGGGCTTAATCAAATGCAAAGTTTTACCTCCAACTGATTTGTTTCACCCCGTTCTACCAGTTCACTGTAACAATAAAATGATGTTTCCACTCTGTATGAAATGTGCAGAAGAAAGTTCAAACATTTGTATCCATGGTGAAGAAGAGAGGGCTTTGGTCGGAACTTGGGTTAGCTTTGAATTATTCAAAGCTCTTGACTGTGGCTATCGGTTAATACATGTGTATGAAATCTGGCATTTCAACTCTGTTTCGGATCAATTCTTTAAAGGCTATGTGGATAATTTCTTGAAAATTAAGCAAGAAGCCAGTGGTTACCCAAATTGGTGCCAATCAGACTCGGAAAAAGATCAATTCGTTTGTGAATATGAGAAGGCAGAAGGGGTTCGTCTTGATCCAAGTTGTATTCAAAAAAACCCTGGGAGAAGATCGTTTGCTAAGATTATGTTGAACTGTCTTTGGGGAAAATTAGCCCAGCGTGAAAAATTGACTCAGACGGAATACATCAGTGATCCGTCTAAATATTTCGAATTAGTCACCAATCCCAATTTCATTGTAAAGCATGTAGAAATCTTTGACGAGGACTGCCCATTCATCTTGGTTAACTATGAATCAAAATTGGAACATATTGATACCCACGCTACAGCCAACGTGGTAGTAGGGTCTTACGTAACAGCTTATGCAAGGTTGGAATTGTACGCCGTTCTTGAAAAGTTAAAAGATAGAGTTCTGTATTTCGATACAGATAGTTGTATGTACATTCATGATCCTGAATTGTGGAATCCTCCCATTATTAACAGTAGGTTAGGAAAATGGACTGATGAAGAGCCTGACTGTAAAATTACCCAATTCAGAGGACTTGGGCCTAAAAATTATGCTTATAAGATGAAAACAAAAGATGGAGAAGAGATAAGTAAATGTAAAGTGAAGGGAATTACTTTGGATTACAATACCAAGCAGGTGGTGAATTTCGATACCTATTCAAAATGTGCTTTGGATCGTACGATAGAAATCAAAATTCAGTATGATTGTAGAATTAAAAGACATAGAGATAGAACAGTGACCAGCGAAGCTCAGACAAAAACGTTTCGCTCTGTCTATACCAAAAGAGTTATTGTAAACGATACTGATACTGTGCCCTATGGTTATAAAAGTCTGAGAAAATAAATTTCTATAGCGCATTGTTTTGTGGTAAACAGATCAAGTAAGACGTTTTTAAAAACAGTGAAAAATGGCAACTATGTTACCGTTACCCATTGAGCTACGTGAAAAAGTTTATGGAGAATTTGTTCGACAACACACGCTCGATGAAGGAACACAGTTTAAGCTTAAATTCAGATGTGTGCAATTTTGGATAGATAAATTGCATAAGGGAGTTGCAAAAGGAGAGACATCTTGTAAATTGTATAGCATGCACGACTTTATTACAATGCTGATAACTGAGTCAGATTTCGATACCCCTATCAAAGGATATTTAACAGCTTGTTTGTGGAAAAGTGACTATTTCACTAAGCAGTTACAAGCCACAAGTCGATGGCGATTCATTATCATAGGAAGACCAGAAGAAAGTTATCTGAATCTACTGAAAATGAAATCAGTCCTGTTTAACTTTTACTTACGGTATACAAAATCAAGAGATAATGTAGAAGGAGTGGATATCATGGAAGGGTATCTCCTATTTGGTAGAGATGTCACAGAAAAAATCGTACTTTCAACTCTTTCGTCAAAAGCAGTATTCAAAAACGTCTTTGAAATTAGAGGAACGTGTGAATATAGTGGTTTGGACAGTGTATATAGTTTGTCTTTGGGTAATGAACAATTGCACAAAACTGTTGTGGAACATGAAGACAAATGGAAAAATCGAGGTATTTGTGAATTTGCATTGTAAAAAATGTTTATTGTAAGAATTGTTTTTCATTGTAAAAAAATGTTCAATACAAAATGTTTTTTAATGTTCAATAAAAAAATGTTCACCTCTGTTCAATAAAAATGCTTTTATTTTCATTGATATTGTCATTTTATCAATAGCCTTTAACGAGAAAAGTAAAAAATATGGATGTACAATCCATATTATTTCAACACCCTTGTAATATTTTCATCACAGGACCGAGTGCATGCGGGAAAACAGAGTTCGTTCATAAATTAATTGACTATCGAGAAGACTTGTTCAACATCGTTCCTGAAAGAGTTGTTTGGTGTTACAAAGAATGGCAGCATGCTTACAATCTTATGCAAGAAAAGTTCAATTCACAGTTCAAATTGATAAAATTCGTGGAGGGAATTCCTGACGATGAAAACGAAATTGTCAGTGATGTATCTATTCCACATTTAATTGTCTTTGATGATATGTTGGGTGAAAAAGATGAGGAAAAAATTAAACTTTGGTTTACAAGAAAAGGACATCATCGTAATGCAAGTGTGATTTACATCACGCAAAATATGTTTCAGCAGTCGAAATCGAGTCGAACCATTAGTCTTAATTCCAGATATATGATTTTATTTCGAAATGAACGAGATAAGAATCAGATTAAAACACTAGCTCACCAAATGCAAGCCCCACATTTGTTACCTGCTTATGAAGATGCTACATCGATGGATCATGGTTATTTAGTCATAGATTTTCATTCACAAACAAAAAAAGAATTAAGACTACGAGCAGATATATTTCATCGTTGGCGTACACAAGGAGATGAAAGAGGCCCCATTATTTATTCTCCTGCTTAAAAAACTTTATGCAAAATTCTTGCTTAAAAGAGAACCACATTTTGAACATAAATCATTTTTATGATTCACGTCCGTGAGTAAACATGGCATTACCATCCACATCGAGTTCAGTTTTAGCTGCTTTGCGAAATTTAAGCCAACAAACCGATAGACATGAAAGAGAAGCTGTGTTAAAAGCAGGCTTAAAAGAAATTTTAAAATGGTTTACGTTGGCTGCGCAAAACATCATTGAAAATAAAATCAAATTACCAAAACAAACCACAACGTACATGACAAAACATAGAACAGATATTGAACGGTTAGCAGATCCATCCATAGACGAGGAAAGTAAACGTAAAATCATTTTAAAACCTGGAGGGGGAGGATTTCTAGGTGGCGTTATTATCAGAAGCTTACTGAGATGGGATGGAGTAAAAACCATCAGAAAATTTGGAGTTGAAAGACAAACTCGAAAACGTGTTCCACGAAAACGTGCACCGCAAAAGAAAAAATCTCCAAAAAAGAAAAAATCTCCAAGAAAGCGTGCTCCGCAAAAGAATAAATCTCCAAAGAAAAAATCTCCAAAGAAAAAATCTCAAAAGAAAAAATCTCCAATTACGATTGATGAAAGATTTGTTACTACCCGAAAACGAACTCCTGTAGCAAGTACCATTTCAGAACATCAACAATATCCAAAATCTAGAGAGGAAATACTTGGTGAAAGAATGCGGAATTACCAAAGAAAGTATTCAAGATTTATATTACCAGGCAAAAAAATAGCGTTTCAAAGAATTCCATCCGTCGCTTGGTCTCCAAATACATTGGCTAAACATAAAAAAGGATTAAGAAAATATAGACGGATGATAGAAGATATGCTACGATATAACCTCGGCACAGGAAGATATAAACTTGACGAAAAAAAGCAGATGCTTGACCTTGGGAAAGGAAGATCCGTTCCTGTGGACTCATCCATGGCTAGCGCTGACACATTGGTTGATGCTCTCTATTCACAGTTTTCTTAAAAACAGTATGTTAAAAGGTAATTCTGACTGTAAAAGACAGTATGTTAAAAAAGTTTTCTTTTGAAAAACAGTATGTTAAAAACAGTATGTTAAAAACATCAGGTATAAATGATAGCTGCATGGACATTGTATTATCATTTAATCCGATATCGAGTTAAAGTCAACATGAAAAGAAAAACACCTCTGATAAAAAAACATGGTTCAATGGTTATGGCCATGATGCAGGCTACACCAAAAATACGTAAAAAACTTGTAAAAGATTCATCACCCGAAGTGATAAGATGCATATCGGAATGTTGTCATAACGTTTTAAAAGGCAATGTACATTTATCATCAGCTCAGAAGAAGAAATTGTATTCAAGCCGACAACATATCAGACGTTTAGCTTCGAAATCGGCTTCTGTAAAAAATAAAAAACAAATATTAAATCAAAAAGGTGGATTTCTTTCATTACTTGCACCTGTATTATTACCATTGTTAGGAAAAGCCGTTATCGGAGGAATAGGAGGGGCACTTAAAGCCTTATAGATAAAATCTTATAGATAAAAATCATGTCTGTTAAAAAAATGGTTATCGTGCCTTATCAGGTTTTAGAAAATATGAATCGTTGGAAAGACGAGCAATATCATAAACCTCGTTTACCACCCAATCCGCAAGTTGTGGATGCAGCACATCTTCGACAGGATATGGCTCATATTTTACAAAGCACTGATTTGTCAGAAACAGAAAAGGCTCAAAGGTATGGTGAAACTTTGTTTAAGTTACAAAATTCGCTTCAAAAAGCAAGGCCGACTTTGTTCAACTCACTTCCAACGGCAAAAAATGATGACAGTATACAGAAATCAGCATCTGTTACCTTGCATGATCAAATTTTGCAAAGCGTACCAAAAACCATGAAAAGAAAAGCTGAGTTACTTTTGAGTATGATAAAAGATAACAATAATTTAACTTGGGACGAACAAGGAGTCGTGTCATACAAAGGTGTACGCATTCATGGTTCCAATATCATCGACCTTATCAATGATACAATTCGTCAGAGAAAAGGTACTGAACCTAGAGGGTGGAAAACTTTTTCAAAGGCATTACACGAAAGCAATATACCGCGAGAAGCAATTGGTAACTCAAATAGATGGAGGTGGATGCAAAAAGCTCAAGATAAATCGCTGACTAAATCACTGAGTAAATCACTGAGTAAATCAGTGAGTGAAGATGAAGAATCCTACGGCGAATCCGATCACTTATTTCACACGCCAAAAAGCGTACAAAAAAGTGCAAGGAAATCGCTTACAAGAAGTGTTAAAAAATCTGCAAAAAGAATAAAAGAATCATCTCCATACATGAAACCTGAAGAAAGAGAAAGACTGAGGCGATTCTATACCAAAGAGTTGTTAACTCCACCAAAATCTATAAAAAAGACCCCTAGCCGTAAAACGCTTCAGTCATGGGAATCCTGGTAAAGCCTAAACTTGGTTACAAACTTGATTACAAACTTGATTACGTGTTAAGAAAATTGTTTTATGATCCCAAAAGTACTGTCGCATTTACTGGAATAAAGCAATTGTATCACGCTGCAAAATCTGTTTTGAAAGGAATAAGATACAAAGATGTTCAAGAGTGGTTACGGGGTGAATCCACCTATACCTTACATAAACCAATTCGTCGTCGATTCAAAAGACGAAAAACTATTGTAAGTGGTATAGACTATCAATGGCAGGCTGATTTGGCTGACATGCAACATTTAGCAAGACAAAATGATAACAAGAAATATTTACTTTGTATCATTGACGTGTTTTCAAGATTTTCATGGGTTATCCCTATTCCCAATAAGATGGGAAAAACTTTGATTCGAGCATTTCAATCTATTGTTCAGAAATCAAATCGAAAACCTTTGTCACTTCAAACAGATAAAGGTTCGGAATTCAAAAACAGACTGTTTCAGCAATACTTGAAAAAGAATCAGATTCATTTCTTTACCACTGAAAATCCAGAGACGAAAGCAAGTATTGTTGAAAGATTTCAACGCACTTTAAAAACGAGAATGTGGAAATACTTTACGTACAAGAAAACAAGACGTTACATTGACGTGTTGAATTCTTTAGTTAAGAATTACAATCATACTTTTCACAGAAGTATCAAAACATCTCCTGCAATGGTAACAAAATCAAATGAGGCAGAGATTTCGAAAAATCTGTATCCACGTTTATCGACAATTGCAATGACGAAAAAACCAAAATTCAAAATTGGAGATCGTGTTCGTATCAATAAAACGAAACGTACATTTGATAAAGGTTATTTACCAAATTGGACTCAAGAAATATTTGAAATCACTCATGTTAACAAGACATTTTCACCTATCACCTATAAAATAAAAGATTTAGAGGGTGAACAAATTTTGGGGACCTATTATGAATACGAACTTCAATTGATAAAAGATGATGAAATTTATGAAATTGATTCAGTTCTTGATAGACGTACAAGACGTGAGGGTAAAAAAATAATCAAAGAAATAAAAGTCAATTGGAAAGGTTATCCAAAAAAATTTCAAAGTTGGATACCAGAATCGCATTTGGTATCTTGATCGGAAAAAATAAAAAGACAATACAATTATGATAAATTCGCAGTCAAACATTGAGACTGGGACAGAAAGTGTCGATAGTGTTAGTACTAAAAATTACAACTGCTGTGGAAATCGTGTTCCAAAGAATCAGTTTACGTATATTTCACAGATATTAGTCATTTACGCAATCATTGCAACCTCGATAGTACATTTAAGCATTCAAAGTCAAGATCGTGAATTGTGGTTGATACTGTTAAGCAGTTCACTCGGGTATATTCTTCCATCTCCAGGGCTAAAATTCACAAAGTCTGGACAAAAAACAACTAGTGGGGCTGATTTCGTTGACAGTAAAAAATAAAAATGAATTCGTTTTATCTTACTCTACCTAGCGATAGTTCCATAAACCTTTATCCAAACAACACACAGTGCTGTTTTAAAGTTCATTTACCAAAAACAATTCATATTGACAGGGAAAATTGGGAAGTTGCATTAGTTCATCTTATTACCCCCTCTCAGTTTTTAAACATAACTGAAGAAGAAGCAAAGTTCGAAATTATAACTGCAGATGTTAATTTATACAATGCAGCAGCAGCGGCAGATAGAAGAAGAGATAATATGAAGATAATTCCAATAAAACAAAACGAAAAAAATGAAGCAGTAAGATGGTCAATTGGGTTTTATTTTTCACCGGGTAGTTACACTTCAGCAAAACATGTTATAGAGGTAATGGACGACTTGATTCAAAATAACCTAAGTGAAATCTTTCAGAAGCATTCAATCGGGGTATCTATTAGCTATTCAACCTCAAGCAAACGACCGAAATTGGCATTCACAAATATAACAAGAACCGGATTCAAATTTCATCCACAGCTGTTTTTAAAACTGGGAGGATCACCAGAATTCAAAAATGAGATAATTTTTTCGAGTAGAAATATTTTAGAGGTATTTAAATACAGTCCTAACATTGATGCTGGGTACAATCATCTGTTTGTTTATTCAGATGTTGCTGAATACACTATAGTGGGTGATACATTGGCTCCCATACTTCGTGTTCTTCCGTTCAAACCAAGCATATCAAGTGAAAATAATTATGAAGCCCAACATATCAACCATGAAATTACATTACCGCATTACGTCCCCGTTTCGAAATCTGATTTCGATACTATTCACATTCAAATAACAGGGGATTCTGGTATACCGTTTCATTTTATTATTGGTAAGACAATCGTCAAGTTACATTTCAGACAGAAAAATAAAAATATTTGACCAAAAAAATGCTACCAGTTTATCGCGGCGAAAAACATCAGTATGGGTACGGACTAGGTTCTCTATTTAGATCAGCAATTAAAACAGTGACTCCATTGCTTAAACCGTTGGTCAAATCTGGGTTGAATGCTGTAAAAAAAGAAGGAATCAGACAAGGATTAGGGGCGGTAGGAGATATCCTTTTACGTGGTGAAAACCCTAAAAAAGTTGTAATTTCAAGGGGAAAACAAGCCATTCATGATCTAGCACAACAGTTAATACCGGGGATAAATAAAAGAAAATCACAAAAGACACGTCATTCATCTTCTCGATCTCGCAAGGGCAAGATCATTAATAAAAGACAAAGAAATCATTACAGTAGATCAAGGACTCTCGATATATTTGATTGAAAATTGAAAAAATTGAAAATTGAAAAATGATGCAAAACGGATCTTGTGAATGCAGTAAATCAGAACTCAATGTTCTTTCTGTACCACCTACAATGACAACGATGCAAGAAAGTCAATGGGTTGAACATTTTCCAATAGCATCTTTGACAAGCAATTCACCGATAGAATTCATCATACCACCTCAAACCGAACATTGGACAGATTTGTCACAATCGTATTTGTATATCAAATTCAAAATCGTTAAAGCTGACGGTACTAATTTAGAAGTCGGTTCAAATGTGGCACCTGTAAACAATTTCCTGCATAGTATGTTTAGCAGCGTCGATTTGTATCTAAATAATAAACTAATCAGCAGTAATTCAGATACCTATCCGTACAGAGCATATATCGAAAATCTTTTGTCCTATAATGCTGACAGCAAAACTACGCATTTGAAAGCTGGTGCACTTTGGATTGAAGACACCAGTGGCCAATTTGAAACACTCAACCATGATGCGGGAAATACTGGACTAGTAAACAGAATCGGTGTAATCGGTCTAAGCAGAACTGCAGAGCTTTTCGGACGATTGCATCTTGATCTATTTCAGCAAGAAAAATATTTACCTAATGGAGTTGAAATCAGACTTAGATTAAACAGAGCCTCACCAAACTTTTGCCTTACAGGAGGTACTGCTGCACCAGATGCAAAAATTGTAATGGAAACAGTCAGTCTTCATGTACGAAATATTGAATTGTTGCCTGTTGTTGCAAATGATCTAAATCATCTCATAGCTCAGCAAAACATGAAAATTCCTATCCGTAGGGTAGAAGTAAAGACGTTTACTATCGGCAATGGGCTTCAGTCTAAAATTGAAGATCATTTGTTTCAAGGCCAGCTTCCAAAACGTGTTTTCATTGCAATGGTAACAAATGCTGCTTATAATGGGGCTTATGCTAACAATCCATTTTTCTTTCAACACTTTAATCTATCAAAAATAGATGTATCATGCAATGGTCACAGTATTCATAACAGACCCTTTGAGCCTGACTTTGAAAATGGGTTGTATTTGAAATCATATTTGTCTATGTATCAGGCTGTCTCAGCCTTAGGACTCAATAAATCATTTGATATTGCTAAAGAAGACTATGTCGGTGGATACTGTTTGTGGGGGTACGATTTGACAGCTGATCAAGGCAGTGAAGAAGGACAACTTCATCCTATAAAAACTGGAAGTCTTCGCATTGAGCTTCAATTCGCGCAAGCCTTGGCAACAGTGATCAACGTTATTGTCTTTGCTGAATTTGACAATCAGATTGAAATCAACAGTTTGAGAGAAATCATCACAGATTATTAATCTTGAAAAAATCAACAGAAACTCTCTGATCGAAAAAAGATAGCTTTCACAAAAAACAGTCCTTATCAGGACTAATCAACTATTGAAAGACATATCAGAAAAAACAGTCCTTTTCAGGACTAATTAACTTTTGAAAGATATATCAAAAAAACAGTCCTTTTCAGGACTATCTACAGGACTAAAGAACTAAAAAACAATGTCGGGAGTTAGATTTGCTATTTCACTGAGAAAAGAAGCAGAAAAAGTGAAATATTCCACCTCAGAGTGTCTTTCTACTCGGAAAAATGACATTCACAACAGCTTTGAAAAACATATGATTAAAGAACTACAAAATCTAATAGTCAGTGAAGTTCGCAACGAGTGTTACGGATGTCAAGTGGATCATCCCAGTCAAATACAGCATGAACTATGCTTATTCAAGGATAGACAAGAACATACAGATATGTTCATAGAACAAGCTATGAAGGAATTAAATCCATACAGAATCATGAAAAAATGGTATCCTGAGCTCGTAGAAATGAAACTCAATGAAACTGACTATGCGGAAGCCTACAGATTTTGGCGAAATATAAAACAAAACATTCTATCTGATATCACGGAGTCGTTCTTAAAATATTGGTGTGACAAAGTAAAACAAGCCTGGAAAAGTGATTAGAAAAATGTATACTTCTGAAATTCAATACATATTGGATCATGGAACATGGATAAAAAATCTACAGGCAAAAGTCTGTGCAAAAGATCAGTTACCTCGACAAAAACCCATTCATGTGAAAGCCTACATTGTGAACACAGAGAAATCAACCGGTTCAGGAGAACACTGGGTGGCCGTGATATTTGATAATAATGGCAATGTACTATACTTTGATCCCTACGGCCTACCACCACTTGAGCCGGAAATTATTAACTTTTTAGACAATCATTCTTATTCGTGGAGATACAATCGACAAACCCTTCAGAGCCTACAGGGTAAAGTTTGCGGAATTTACTGTATCTTCGCATTGGATGCTGTTGCCAGAGGATATAATATACAGAAATATCTTCAACAGAAATTTCTCTCAACGGAACACCATCGCAACGATCGAAATGTATCATCGTGGTTTAATCAACACTATGGAAATCTATACAAGAAAATTTCAGAGACTTCTCCCCACAAACAGTGAAAAAACATTTTCAAAAATGATTTTTTATTGTTAACAGTTCATTGATATTATGTTCATTTTTTGTCTTTTTAAGTTTTATTGTAAATATGTTCATTGTTTCAGTTCATTGTTTCAGTTCATTGTTTCAGTTCTGTTCAATAAAAAAAGTTCAAAAAAAGCAGTCGAGTTTTTCATTCTTTTTTCCCAAAAAGACTCCAATCTGCTTACATTTTTCCCCATGCTACGAGTCATAACTTTTTTACTATATTAGCATGAAAACGTAGTTTGGGAAAAAATGTATATGCTTTCTGCCAGGTCCGCGCTCTTATTTTTCAATCCTCCTGCTATCGTATAAAGAAAGGCTGATATTTCCCAATACATTCATCATTCGACTCTCAGCTCTCGACCAGTTCGGAAGTTAAAAATCAATATGGAGCAGAACAATATGGAGGAAATCAACCATCAACTGCGTGAGGCTCTCAAAGACTATCTAGATGCCGGACAACAGATATTGCTGCTAAACACTCAACCCGTACAACTACACCGTATATCACAGCCGTTCAAAGATCTCGGTGAAAGAATAGTTAAACTATTCTTAAAGACAACACCTGATATTATTTTAGTTGATGTCAAATTTGGGAGAAAGATAACTTTCAATAACGGAGTAATGACGATGACAAAAAGAGTTGGAGTATGCCCCATCTGTCAGGCGAATTTCGGTTGCTGTCATTAGAAGTTGAAAAAATCACAACCACTAAAAAACAAAACAGTCCTTTTCAGGGCTAACCATGTACCAAGAAAAGAGCTTTTTCGAATTTGTCAATTCTTTCTCTCAGAAGAATTAAAACTCGGAAAAAGTCATAGTCAGAAAAAACACAAGATAGTCAAACTCTATTTTTCTATCCCGAACAAGAAATTGTAACAAAGCTATGCATTGGTCAACGTTAATTCGGAGTTAAAAAACATGAGACAAGTAGGTCAATCCATGCTGTGAACTATATAAGCGCGATGTTTTTTCTCACAAAAACATAAATACTTCAGCATGGTTCAGATTCTTCTCTGTCCTCACTGTGCGAGCAGATGCCAGATAGAGTGTGGAAAATGCTTTACACTCCTGGACTATCTTGGCCAGAAGCATAATTGTCCAGATCCAGACGAAGGATTTTTTGATGATGATGAGGGATCTACAGTTTGCTGTGAATTCTGCGGATGCGAAATCATCCCAGTAATTCAACCAGAAGAATTGTAGGTCTTGACAATTCATTAAATCTTCCTAAAAAGTCCTTTTCAGGGCTAGCCATTTACCATGAAAAGATCTTTCTTTCAAAATTGTCAACTAAAACTCAAAACACTAAAGAAAAAATGTAACAAAATATGCATTGGTCAACATTTTACCAAATGTAAACACTAAAAAACTCCCATTTACTACTCAACTATCGTAGAGATAACCCGATATTCACAATGTTTGGATTGACAATTATCCTCGCATTCCTATACTGGTTAGAAGAAAGAGAACGTATCAGATGTATCAAACATGAAGTGGAGCGTCTGGTACAGATCTCATATCCAGTGGAAAATATGAATAGAGAAAAGAGAGGCTAAAAAGTGTATTTTACACAAAAACAGCCCTTTTCAGGGCTATCCAATACCAAGAAAGAACTTTTTTCAATTTGTCAAACAAACAAAGCCATAGTCAGAAAAACACAAGATAATCAAACTCTAGTTTTTTCTGTCCCGAACAAGAAATTGTAACAAAGCTATGCATTGGTCAACGTTAATTCGGAGTCAAAAAAACATGAAACGCTGAAGCGGGAAAATATAGGAGAAAATGACGTCATGAGACAACTCGATCCTGCTGAAAAGCTATAAAAGCCGACTCTATTTTATCATTTTCATTTCACGATGGAAGATCTTAGAAAGTCAGTGAGAAATCTGATGAGGGTGGCTGAGACCCTCCATCTGAAATTAGAGAAGATGGATAGACAGTTGGATGAGATGACAAGAGAGAGGAAGGAGTTCGTCATTCCAACAACAGAATGTTGGGATGATGATAACGAGCCGCCGTTCTCATTAAAGTTCAACTTGGACGAAAAGCAAATAAGAAGGCTCAGAAGACGAGCGGCGAGCAGCTGTCCAGCCTGCAGGAAAGTTGGAGGTTGTGCATAAAAACACAATCTCCAAACAAAACAGCCCTTTTCAGGGCTAACCATCTACCATGAAAGATCTATCTTTTCAAATTGTCACCCGAAAATTTTCCAAATAACCGGATTAGTCCCCAGAGTGCTTCCCCGGGGAAGCACTCTGGGGACTCAGGGTAAGCAAACTAGGGACGGAGGGGGGGAAGCAAAAATGCCCTTTTTTACCCAAATCGACCCAAATTTTTCCAAATTGACCGGAATAGTCCCCAGATCACTTACCCGGGGAAGCACTCTGGGGACTAATTTTCCCTCAGGGTAAGTAGCCTGGGGACCAGTCCCTAGGCTACTTCCCTTTACTACTATGGCGTCCCCTAAAATAGCTCTAACGATTACATTTTTACCTGCCAGGGTCAGGGTCACTATTCAGAACTCCCGAGTCCCAGATAAAACGGGAAGCGATAAATGCACGCGCAATCACTTTGTAAAACACCCTGGTACATTTATCTTCATTTTCGTTGTAGCCTTTTTACTTCTTTTGGCTGTTTCATTGAAATTTAAAAAAAAAAATGGTGGTGACATTTTATTACGATCTTTTGTCGCAACCGTGTAGAGCTGTTTACATGTTCTTGAAAGTTAACGGAATTGAGTTCGATGCAAAACCTGTTTTACTTACCAAAGGTTAGTGTTTAACTCTTTAGACTTTACCAGATTCACAGGCACTTGAAGCTCCATTAGTTTGTTACGGGACACCTAAATTTTCCTTCGTCGATAATCGAACACTTTTGCACATTGGTGCATCGCTTGTTTATCACGGAATATTCAAATTTTCATCTACACCGTTATAATAAATAGCACTTTGGCGACTGCCTCTATATTGTATACAAGAAAATATTGATGCTGAACATCAATGGCGCCGCAAACTAGTTGTTTCTGTAACAGGGCACAATGCATTGGGTTATTTCCTAATACGCATCTCTTGCACAATCTTCGTAGAGGTCCAAGTGGTGATACTGTATTTAAACTCTGGGCCATCTGGTTTTTGACAAGATTTTTAAATTTCAGATCATTGAAGGCTATTTGCAAACTTCTTATCCATGGACTGGGCCATTTCTTTATCCACAGGACATCATTTGGACACAATTGGTAGATAGAAATGTTAGAGCTGTTGCCTTTCTGATATTTGATAGAAGATTTTGAAAAGTGTGCAACAAATATGGCTATGCGCAAATTTGTGACATCTGGGTGGAGGGGAGCATATGGCAACTTTTGACCCGAAGGCCACCATTTGAACATACTAGTACTTGGTAGAGGTCATTGTAGCGATACTACACATGAAATATCAAAACTCTCGACCGTCTGATTTTGAACAGGAAGATTTTACATTAACGAAAGAAAAGTCTGTTATCGGATTGTGCTAAGTCTGACACTCCAACACATATGTCTGGTATCATACAACCCCTCTTTATTATAGATATAATAAAGACTTGAATGAAGTCCTTATATCTATATAGACTAGACGGGTTGTATGATGCCAGTCATGTTAGGCGCTCCAACATTGATTTATGGATGTTTCGGTAACAGACGAGTTCGGTAAATTGGACTTATAGAGTAAATTGATTGGATGTTTCGGTAACAAGGCAGTAATATAGTGCCGTGACGTTTTTCACACCCATGGCTTCTGTTTGTGCAAACGTTTTTTCTTTTAAATTGCAATTCTCACTCGTTTTCTGACGTAAATATATTTGTTGTTCTTTCTATGCTGTATAAATAAATACCTGAAATTAGTAAATTTTGATCACCATATCTTATTTTCGTTTTTCACCCATAGCTGATTCATGTAATGAATAATATACGATCCCTGATAAAACCCAGCCCTAAGCTTGTACCCGTATTACTTAATCGTCCTACAGATAACAGACTCCAACTTTAAGCCAATCCTCAAGTTTTTTAAAAATGTTTTATTAAAAATGACGCTATTCTTGTCAACGTTTTCTGTGTGAAAAATAATTTCTTCCGGAAACAAATTGGTCAACTTCCAAACCAGCCATTTACCCTCAGAATACCTTTCACTCTTGTTGCCCTTGCGACCGATTCAGACAAAGATCAAACTGCAAAGCAAAAAAAAAAAAAAAAAAAGACAGAGTCTGATCGTTGGTTTACGCTGCCAGCTTTTCTAAGACATTATGAGGAAGGACAACTTTGCTTTGAAATAGCTAATATTAGACCAGGGATCGTATATTATAATATATATATTGTTCTGTTTCTAAAATAAAAATAGCCTTTACTTTTTTCGATGCTCTAAAGGTTAAAATTATGGATAATTAACGTGAATTCAGAAATAAAGATAATACATTTGAAACATTGTGGCAAATGAAGAGAGGGAGTGAGAGATAGAGAGAGAGGCCTTGACAATAATGCTTTCGTGCATACTTCTTGTGATTTTGACCATGAACATTTGTGCCCACCTAAAAGATATCTATTCTGTATTGTTCCTCTCCATTTTCCACACAGATTTCAAATCTGGTCTGGTGCACAAAAATCGGCGTCTGCTGGTTTTAAAGTGCGTTCATCAATACAACACTGCATAAAAAAATCATATGCGTACTATTTGAGAGCGAAGGGAGTACTGTATATTGTATATAGACGCGTTTACAGCCTGTCTTCACACCTCCCATTGCCAACAAGATAAAGAAGTTTCCCGTAGATCTTAAAGATTAACCCCGGTTTATGAAAACCTGAAACACCAATGGACAAGAAGAAACTTGCAGATCAGACTGCATGTAAAAGTTATGGGGATTGGGCATGTTTAGATCACACACTGCTCGTGCAGTTTGAAAAAAGTATTTGTCAAAAAAAGTATTTGCTACTATCTATCTCTCGCGCTCACTCTCTTCTTTTGCCACAATATTTTTACCTGTATTACCTGTGTTTCTGAACTAAATTTAACTATCCATAATTTTAAATCTAAGAGCGTCGAATAAACCCTAGGGTCATTTTCATTCTAGATATAAAACCTATTTTTAGCAGTGTCAAGGTTTTCTTGTTCAGAATGTCTTGCAAAATTGACAAATGAAGATCAAAGATCAAACTCCGTGTTTGGTGTACTCTGATCTCGATCTGCACCGGCCGCAATGGCAACAGCAGTAATGACAGACGCTCTAAGGGTTAATGGCTGGTTTGGAAGTCTTTCAGTAAGAAAATATTTTCACATTGAAAGGATCATAAATCATTGATTTAAAAGGAGATACAACGTGTTTCAAGTTTAGGATTGGGTGTTGTTATTCGTTACCTCAACTTTGATTCGGGTATCATTTTACGTACAGCATGACCGTAGAAACATAACAAAAATATTATGTCTTAAACTGTGTGGAAGAAAAAAGAGAAACATTGAACGAATCAGAACCAAGACTTTATTTGGTGTGAAAAACGTCACGGTGCATTACCACTATATAATTACCTTGTTACCGAAACATCCAATCGATTTACTCTATAAGTCCAATTTACCGAACTCGTCTGTTACCGAAACATCTGTCACCCCCCAACATTGACCTAGTTACAGTTTGCTGGTCTTAAAAACACGATCGCGAAAGGAAAACAATATTTCTACAATCCATACAATACTAGAACAAAAATATAAGTGGGGTCACAAGTACCACATAGGGTGCTCTAGGGTCAAAGAGCTTGAAAATGCCTCTTAACCTTTTCCAGCGTAAGATATTTAAAATGGCGGCTTCGAAAATTTGTGACAGATAATTTTTGATCACGTGAGTTATTATTCGAAATGCATTTTTTATTTTTCGAAAGGAAAATGTTGATATGTCTACGATCCGTGTTTTTATCCATCTAACAATGAAAGTGCAATATACAACAAAAACAAAAAAAAAAAAAAAAAAATCCCCACAAATAAATAAAAAAGTTATTATGGACCCCGATCTGGTAATCAAAGTACAGTAGATATAGGTGGATGTTAAAACAAAGCATGGAACCAGTTCAATATGGCTGCCTCCATAGGCACTTTTCAAAACCGAATAAAAATGTAGTGCCGCCGCTCATGCGGGGCCACAATAATAATACAAGGTGTGCAAGGAAATCGAAGAAAAATTTACTCCTGTCCCCTTTCAGAGATAAATATGATCCCTAAACGGAGACAGAATAAAAAATCCTTCTTCGATTTCGTTGCACACCGTGTCAATGTGCTATTTATAGTTACGGTGTCCGATAAGGAAAAATTCGTTATCTCGTAATAGACCAATGGAGTTTCAGTGGCCTATGACCATATTACAGAATTTCAGGCTTGTCAAAATTAAGAACAATTTGCAGACGACGTAAAAAATATATGAACCACGCTCTGGCAAAAGGGGGGTTTAATTCATCTCCGTGATGCATCATACCAAGTAAGTCATCACATAATTTTGGATCCATAAATTCCATTTTGTGTATCATGAACAGTCGACTCAGTCATGACGAAGACTGGTCCTTTGACACGCAGAAAATTGACTTATAGCAAAAGGTTTCGATCCAAGTCGGCCTGCGTAGATTGCCCAGGCTGACTTAGGTCGATACTTTTTGCAGATGCACTAAAATCCCTTTTCACAAAGCATGGTTCTTGTTACGCCCACCACCCCACCCTGATTTAGAGGGTTAGCTCCAATATTTTTGTGGTTGTGTCTCCGCCAACACATGCGAGCCATTCTTACGCCCATTCTGGATTGAAAAATGGAAATACTGGCATCGTTTTAAGTAGCTGTATGCATGCGTCGATCTTTTCATTGTCGGCCAACAGTAAGCAACAGACCAGGACATCAGAAAGGATATGGCGCAAATATCGCGAGACCCACCAGCAAGAAATAAATACTATTTTGAAAAGTCTAAAAGAGAAAACCAAAGTTTTTGACAAGAAAGGTGACAAATGCAAAACGTGTCTCTAAAAAACTTTTACTGCCTTGTGTTCGAGTTGACAGGAACTAAATCAGGGAATCCTTTGCTACAGAGTGAGCCTAAAAGAGAAAACCAAAGTTTTTGACAGGAAAGGTGACAAATGCAAAAGATGACTCTAAAAAACCTTTACTGCCTTGTGTTCGAGTTGACAGGAACTAAATCAGGGAATCCTTTGCTACAGAGTGAGCCTAAAAGAGAAAACCAAAGTTTTTGACAGGAAAGGTGACAAATGCAAAAGATGACTCTAAAAAACACTTTACTCCCTTGTGTTTGAGTTGACGGGAACCAAATCAGAGAATCCTTTGCTACATAGTGAGCCTGATACTGTTCTAGATGAAAATCTTGCAAACTTCTTCATGAACAAAGCTGATGGCATTCGAAAAGACTATGTTAATTTCAAACCACTCTCTAAAGATGTAGCCTACCAAATTTTAATCAGTTTGAAGAGTTGAGCCAAGATGAAGTTAAAAAACTGATTTGTGAACTTAAAACAACATCATCAGATAACGGCCTATAGCCTATTGCACATTTTTAAACACTAAAAAAAAAAGAAAAAACTGTTACCAGTTATCACTAGGGTAGTGAACATATCTCTGCAGCAAGAGGTATTTCCAGCCAAATACAAACAGGCTATTGTAAGGCCGGCTCTTAAGAGAAGTGAGCTTGAAATAGAACTAAGTAATTACAAACCTGTGAGTAATCTTTCGTTTCTATCTGAAGTTGTAGAAAAAACAGGTCTGTTCACATTGAACGCACATGTAGACAAAAATAGCCTTCTCCCCATAAATCAATCGGCGTACAGGCAATACCATTCTTGTGAATCAGCTTTGCTGCGACTCGTGAGCGACTTTCTTGGTGGGATGGGGAGAAAACAAGTTAATGCACTGGACGCTATTGATCTTGGCACTGCATTCGATACCGTAGATCATGACATCCTGACAACGCTTTAAAATGGCTTCAAGTACAGCAAGATGGTATGAGCAAGTTTACTGCGTTTCGCCGCCTCAGGCATTCTCGTTTACCTATTCGAGCACAAAGACCATTATGTGGGACCAATAATGTCCCTGTGACATCGAGCTAATTGTTTTCCCTTGGTATGACGTCATTCGCGCTTGGGATGTGCGCAATGGGCTCGCGTTCTTTTCTCTGACGAGTCAAGATTTAATTTTAGTAACCATGATGGTCGGGTGCGGGTTTACAGAAGGAGAGGATGACGTTTTGCAACTCAAGGGCAGAATTAGTGGTGTCAGTGTTAAGTTTGAGGTAGAATTATGTGGGATAGGAAAACCAATCTTGTTGTTGTTCAGGGCAATCTTAATGCTCAGGGCTATATGAATCAGATTCTGCAACCCGAAATGTTATATTTCTGCAGAGACACGTCCTGCCATTCTAATGCATGGCAATACTCGCCCACTTGTAGCACGCATCATTCAACAATTCATCAATCAAAACGGAGTCAACGTGTTGCTTTGGCCCGCTCTCGCCAGATATGAACCCTAATGAGCATATCTGAAATGAGCTTGGTCGCAGGGTTAGGTCAAGAGCTGGTATTAACAATCTAAATGACCTCTTATTCAGGAATTAAATGTAACGTTCCTCATGACGTCATTCGTCGTTACGTCATCTGACGTAATCTGACATAGATCTCTATGTGGCACCGTATGAACGATTGCATCGAAAGAAGGGTCATCCTCAGTAACCCAGTTCCGATGTATTCTGTAAACTACATTCATCGCCCATGGGTTATCTCGCCTATGTTTTGTCGTTCTCATGAATTATTCATGAGGCATTTTGATTGGTCATCTTAGTTTTTTCGGTGAGAAAATTTAATCTATTTTTATCAACCATATGCCATCATTTCTATTTTTACCTCGTCTACAACCAATCAAATCGCTTGTTTCAAACTAGCTTGGCGATACTTTAAATATGGATGAGGCCGTGAACATCATTGACAAAAGTTTACAAAAAACATTCGGCGTCACCCCGAAAGAGTTCCAGCTTAAAGCCCTAGCAGCTTTGGTTAGAGAACAGGATGTGTTTCTGTCAAACGTAAGGCAAATGTCACAGAAGGAAGGCCCACCGGCGGCCGCCATATTCGTTAATAATGATGTGGGTTTTACCGGTTTATTTATAGTCACGGAAGAAATGGGATTATCCTCCACTACAAGAGAGTATCGTTATGTTATCGACAATTCGATTGGCTATTGGGCGTATTTCGCAATCTTATGAATATTCATAGAAACAACGGTTTCGCAATTGAATGCCCCAGGGCTGATGAATGGCAATACTTCACACCTGGGTTAACGAGGGTGAAGAAGAGAGGGCACACACGATATTGAATGAACTTAACCTTCAAACTGTCAACTGAAACCTCAAAACACTCTTTTAGACTTTCGTTATTTGATTACAAAGCGATTTGCAACTTCTGTTTTTTAGGCCCATTGCCTTTGACCAGCAAATATTCCAATATATTGGAATAATTTCGGAATTCATAATGCACAGTAAATTTAGTATACTTTTCTTAAAATTTTGATACCAGATATCATATGTCTTCGGAACAAACAATACAGTTTCTTTGATAAAAACAGAAGTGTACACTTTTTTTTGCAGCATAGTATATTTTTGGCCACGTACTGTATTACAAGGTTATCAACCGGAAGTGACTGGTGGGTTGCCACTAACATAAATCTTAGTTCTCGAACGCCTTTTATTTTATAAATCTTAAACCATTATCCCGTGAGTCGCAACCTTCGCACATCTGTGCAAAGTCAACGGATAGTATCAGACTGCAGTTCTGTGCAGACTGGTCTGCCGAGCCCCGGTGGCGTAGCATAAAGTGCTTTAGAACAGGGGTCGCTAGTTCGAATCCGCGCCTCGGCCGGTTTCTCTTCGAGGATCGATGATAGTCATTGCGACAGAATTCATTCTTCTCTTACCGCTAATCAGTGTTTGGACGACGGTTATGTGGGAAAGCAGCCAGTGGCTAAGCAAGAACTTTGTGCGAAGTACTGAAGAAGGAAACTCCAGGAAAGCATGGATAGGCGCACTGGCCGCCATATCACTGAAATAATGTTAAAAACGGCGTTAAACACCATACAATCGACCAATCAATTGGACCAATCAATTAATCAATCAAGCAGACTGATCTTGTCTGCTCTCCTCGATGTGGACCGAATATTTCAATCTGTGCTATACCTGTACACAATTTATCACGAAATTGATTCAAAGCAACTGTTTTAGATTTTAAAAACAAATTTCGATACGAAGATTTTACATCAAATAAGGACTGTATGACGGAACTTACTAAAAGAGCTAATAGACTTTGAGCATATCGTAGGGGCATAGACAAGCCATGATTATAGAACTATTATACAGTCCTGTTAACCCTTATCATGCTAAATAAATGAAACGAAAATATTCACTCAATAGTAAAACCCCAAATATTGCGATTTCAAAGTATCACACAACGTAGATCAAAGATCAGACTGCACGTTCAGTGAGTCGCGCATAACAGCCTAAGGGTTAAAGAGTGCTAGTAACTTGATGCATGTTCAAAGTATCTGCAGACAGGAAATTGGATGAGCTTCTATTGGGGTAGAAAACATCGTGGAAACTGACAAAAATACTCGTTAAAAGAAGGCTTTTGAAAAGGAGAAAATGCTGAATCAAAAACAGAAATCATCATTTGAGCAAATTTCTCGTCTGCATATGCTTTCAATTTGGTCTTGACCAAAATTTTGTCGTTTGGTAAACAGTTAAGAATCTTCTTCCCCGATGGAAACATAGGATCGTTTTGAGTCGCCTGGTTGCGGAGCAACCAGGCTCTCATTGTTATCATACTGATCTATGGGGTGACGTAAGCATACCTCCGGCCTTGTACTGCTTCCTTCCCCAAGTTCCGGATTGCGAGATGAAACATAGTTTTGTAATTATTCGGTAAACAAACCAGTTTTGTTTTTTTGTAGATTATTTTTTTAAGAATTGAAAATAAAAGACGTAATCCCTGGCCCCATATTCCACATTACGTGTTGTTGGGCAGTATGGGTGTTCTCGCTCTTGATATCAGTCACTTGTTGCGCAGCGCATGCATGGCCGTGAACGGTTATGATTAGGTTGAAAATTCCAGCTGTTAGCAGAAAATATATTGTACGAGAACATCGCTTAAACATGATTCTCGTGAAGGACGGCCGGTCAATTTTGGCTACTGTGTGTGACAAGGTGAATAACGATCGGCGGGTTACAGTGCGTGTCATATCGGAAGACTTGGGTGTGTCTTGTTCCAAAGCACAAGTGTTTCCTTATACAGGACCTAGGAATGTCTAAATTGAGCGAGCACTCGTTGTTGGATGAAATTATTTAGAAAAAGTACGCCGATCCATTGACTTGTTGACGTTATTTGTTTTTTTACATTCGGAGCCTGGCAATCTACGTTAACATGTTTTGTAATACTCTGTTGAAAATGTATTTCTTTATGAATTTGTATGAAATTTGGACGATGTTTCTGGTATAGACTGTTTGATATGTATGCCAAAAAATAGCATTAGTTCGTCGCCTCGTTTTATTCTTACAACAAAATTCCACGAAATTATCGAACAGCCCTCGTAAAACTACAACAAAAGCTTTGTTCTAGTTTTACATTTTTCTAGCATACATTTTTCTGCCAACACCTGGAACTTTGAGGGGCTCCACTGTAAAACATTACTCTCCCAATAATATCCCAAACCTGCTAAATCAGTAAAAAGAAACATTCAAGTCGATAGCAAAAACCTAAATATTGCTGTTTCAAAGTTACTTCATTGGGAAAAAATATCTCTATCGAACTGTGTAGAGCTAAAATCAGACTTCACTTTCAGTACAGCCTGATCTTGATCTACACATGTCCACAAAAGGTCCTGTACTCGCGCTTAGCAGCCTAAGGGTTAAAATGGTATGAATTAAATTTCTTTGCAATTTGACCCCCGAATAGGTTGGCAGCTAGTGGGTTTTCAATATTAACCCTTTAGCTGCTAAGTGCGACTCACTGACCTTTTGCGGACAGTGTAGATCAAGATCAGACCGCACAGGACTTGCAGCTTGATCTTTGATCTACGCTGTCCGACACGGTATTTTCTTTCCTTTGAAATCAACTTTGAAATCGCAATATTTGAGCCAAGCTATGTGAGGAGCGAACTTCACATCTGCAAATCTGCAAAAAGTATCGACTCAGGTCAGCCTGCGCAGTCCGCGCAGGCTGACCTGGATCGAAACTTTTCGCCAATAGTCGATTTTCTGTATGCCCAAGGACCAGTCTACCCTATGATTCAGCCGGTTGTTTAAAAAAAGTGGCTATTATGGAACCATAATTATGTGATGGCTTGAGTGGTACGATGCATCACGGAGATGCAGTAAGCCCCTTTTTGCCAGAGTATGGCTCATTTGTTTTTACACTATTGAGTGGATTTTGTTTTTGTTGTTGTTTCATTTATTTAGCAGTATAGTGGTTAATAGAAAGGAAATCGCCTGTTACTCACTAAACCCTCCCCCATCCCCATCCCCACCCCCACTCCCACACACTTAACTCTTTTACTACCAAACAACTAAGTTAAACTTTTTTGAACAGCTACAAATAATGTTCCGCTGCCATTTGAAGATCGAAATAGGTCATAAGCTAAAATAAAAGTAAAGGACAGTGTACGTTCTGTGCAGTCTGGTCTTGATCAATGCTGTCCACGAAAGAGAAACTTCTTATATCGTCTATGGTTAGGAAAGAGTTTAACAAAATTGCAATAGACGACAAGAAAAGATATAAGTAATCAAACTGATTTAAGTTTGAATACAAGTGAAAAGAAAATCTTTGTTAAAGGAACGCTTGTTCTTTTCCTTTTATTTCTTCCTTTTCCAATATGTTTTCCCTGCAAGATACATGAAGTCACCATTGAAAGGTAATTTGCTAGCCCGGGAGCTCAGTGACTTGGAGGCTGTGAGTTCGATACCCGGTTGAGGCAAACTTCTGTCCGGCAAATTTTCGCCTTTCGCCTCTGATGCATGTGAGAAAAGTAGTCAGTGGCTTTGGAAAGAAAGTTGTGTCAGTACTGGTGTGAGAAAGCCAGGAAACACATAGATGCGTCGCTGACCGCCATGATATGACCTGAGCTGTTAAAATGGCGTTAAACTCCAATACAAACCAAACCAAACCAAATCAAAAGGTGATTTGTAAGGAACACACGTTCTAGTTACTGTCCCGCAAAAAGATCTATTTATTGTAACGGTAAAGAATAGTATATCCTGGCCAGACAGAAACAACGGTTTATTCCTGAATTCGAATAGGTCATTTTTAGAAGGTGATGACCTTTCAGGTTTCACCTTCTTATGTCAACCGTCAGACTGAAACCCCACGAGGACAAATCACTGTTCTGTTTCAGGAAAAACAGGTCCTTACAGATCAATGAGCATACCTTTCTGTGTCATTTGATATGTAAAAAAAAGCATGCGGATTGAAAAACTCTGCAAGCCAATAGCACAAACAATGAACTTCAGAGTTAAATGTCATTGAATTAGCTCTAGATTTGAAACTGACCTCATTTCACAGCTTTGATGTGACCTAATTTATAATTATATATAATTTATATCTAGATCGCCGATGAAAAGTAAGAGAAACACCCCAAGGCACCCCAAGGCACTATTAAATACCCAAAACCACTCGAAAAACACCGCAAACCAGTCATTACACCAAAAACAGCATGCAAAACTCTAAGGTACACGATTTTATGGGAAAAGTTATGGAAGAATGCTATCAATCCTAGAAAGAAAAAATGTTGCCAATCGTCATTTGGATGAATTCTAAATGAAATGGTCCACTGATAGAACCTATTTGCTGGCAAATTTCCACCATCACCTTCGATTAGTACTTTCAGTACTTTGATTGAAGTGTAGCGGACCACTCCTTGAAAATATTGTGGCGAACGAAGAAATTGTTCTGTAACGATCAACGGTCAACGTTTCCTTCTTTCATATTTTTTTAAGACGTACTCCTGTATTACACATTTTAACAAAAATATTTTCAATATCGTCTGCCAACAATTCGTTTCACAAGGGAATGAGATAATGCATTCTACCTGAGTCATACTCTGGCAAAAGGGGGTTTAATGTATGCATCCCCGTAAAACATTGTACCAAGCAAGTCATCATAATTATAACTTATGGATTCATACAATCCTTTTTGTCGAACAACCGACTGAATCCTTTGACATACAGAAAATTGACCAGTAGCAAAAAGCATCGATTCAGCCCATGCAGGCTGACCGGGGTCGATACTTTTTGCAGATGCATTAACCCTCTACCACACAATCCCGACTTTTAACGACCCTGTGAAAGAAGCCTTTTAAAAAAATTTCGGAAAAAGGAGAAAATGCTGGTAACCAGCATTTTCTCCTTTTCCCACAATGTTTTCTACCCTTCCCGAAACAAATTTCATTATTTTCAGTCACATTTATTTTGACGTCTGCAAATACATGTACTTTCAATTTGGACCAGTCTAAAATTCTGTCATTTGGTAAAGTGTTAAAAAGTTAAATGTTGGTAACCAGCATTTTCTCCTTTTCCCACAATGTTTTCTACCCTTCCCAAAACAAATTTCTTTTTTTTAGTCACATTTACTTTGTCGTCTGCAAATTCTGTCGTTTGGTAAAGTGTTAAAGCGTTAAAAGCTGGTAACCAGCATTTTCTCCTTTTCCCACAATGTTTTCTACCCTTCCCAAAACAAATTTCAATTTTTTAGTCACATTTACTTTGTCGTCTGCAAATACTTTCAGTTTGGACCAGTCTAAAATTCTGTCGTTTGGTAAAGACTTAAACCTCTTTTTCAAAGAGCATGACTCATTTATGTTTTGAAAAGACCTTGATCTCAATTGTTTGAACTGTTTCGAATGTCATAGTTAGTGTACAGAATTTCCGACCGCCAAGGTTGTCTGGTGTTGTCTTATCTCTTTGATCTGTATTTACCAGACGACAAAATTATAAACTTGTCCATATTAAAAGCTCCTGCAGATGACAAATAAAATGTGACTCAAATGATTAGACCTATCTCAGGAGGAGTTAGAAAACGTTGTGGTAAAAGGAAAAAATACTGTTTACCAGCATTTTCTGCTTTTCCCATGATGTTTTTAAGAGGCTTTTTCCCCGACGTCGTTAAAACACGGGATTACATGTTAAAAAGTTAATTTGTTTCAAAACAAAAAAAAAAAAAAAGTTTTCAGTCCTTTATTACACAAGTGTTTCGATTACCATGTTTTGTACTTTCTCACAATCCATAACTATCGTTAAACCATTTCTGAAGCAATAATTGTGCCACTCATTATATAACGCAAAAACATGCAATGTCGACCGAGCCCCAAATTCTTACACGCAGTTAAGTCATGCTCTGTGAAAAGGGGATTTAATGCATATTTTTAATGGACAATACCTTGTAAGTTATTAAATAAGAAAGATCAGTTTCATCTACAGATAAGCTGAACCATGGGGAGAATGACTCTGTAAAATGCAGAAAATTTGCCCGTTGCAAAAAATATTGACCCATGCAAGCTTGCATGGACTGCGAATGCTGACCTACTGTTGCAGATGCATTTAACCCCATTTTCAAAGAAAATGGTTCATTTATTTGAGAAAGTAAGGGTTCGCTAGCATTCATTTCAGTATTCAATACAATCTTTTTTTTTACGGTTATCAGCCGGGATACCAGGGTGGATTGCCGCCAACAGAATGTCTTTTCTTCCGCGGTGAACAGTTGCTCTCAAATACCTATTAATTTTAAAACTATAGGCCATTTTCCCGCGCCTCGTTTCCACATTTTCGAAGGTCATAGCTATTGTTGACCGAGCTGCAAGTTCTCACGTGCATTTGTTTAGGTAGGTAACAGCATTTATCCCAATATTGTTCTCCGAGCTTCAGCGTACTACTTTACGGTTATCAACCGGAAGTGCAGGATTGATTTCCGCCAACAGAATGTTTTTTTTTCCGCGATGAAAAGTAGATCTCAGTCCTATTTATCGTCAGCTCAAATTCGTTTCAAGAAGTTATGAGATAGCACATTCTATTTCTATTTGAAAAAAAAAAAATTGATATCAGTTGTTTTCACATTTCTTAAGGTCGTAATTATTGAATATACTTTCTGAACGCAAGTATTTTTTATGAATCAAACTATGGTGAAAGCTTTTGTATACAATAAACTAAATCTGGCTCATATGGGATTTGTCTTTGAAAGGGTCTGAAAGCATTGTTTGAAAAGTAGGAAATGCTGATCTCATTTTCGTAAGCTTTCTTTCTCAGGGCCATATCAACAAGGCGTCTATAATTCATGTCAAGGGTAAAAGGTATACAACAGAGATATCGAAAAAAGATTTCAAGGACATAGTTAATGATTTCATTTGAGTAAACCAGAGCTTAAAAATATATTAAACTAGATTTTGACCTAAAGTCCTTGGGGGGAGTGTGAAAGTTGATTTTTTAAGGGAAAAAACGTGACTCTTTACCCTTAGTTTGGGGGAAAATGCTGAAAAAGTGCCTATGGTGGGAGTCAGACCCATAACCCTCAAAACCCTCAAAACCGTAGTTGTTGACTCTATCACTATGGTGCCAACCGATACATTTTGTATTTGTGTTATAAATGCCTTTATTACTTTTTATGCAATTATTGATAACGGCCATATCATTACTAACAGAAAAGGAAGTTTTCCAAAAATAGTACAAAAAAAGTCGGCAATTTCTTTTTTTTCTACAAGAATTTCTTTCCATCTTTTTAATTTAGTGTTAAAGGAAAACTTATTCTCTTCCACTAATTTCTCCCTTTTCCACAATGTTTTCCCTCCAAGATGCATGAAGTCACCCGCAAAGGTAATTTGTAAAGCACGTTCTAGTTACTGTCCCAAAAAAACGATCTATTTATTCTTAACGATATAGAATATGCTGACCACACATAATTAATGGTTTATTTCTTAATACTAAGAGATCGCTTGTTTTGAAATTTGCTCTGTCGCGAACCACTCCTTGAGCCATAATGTTTTAGGGCGTATTCCTGTATTACACATTTTTACAAAAAAAATTCAATGTCGTCTCCCAAAAATTCGTTCAGGAGGGAATGAGATGATACATTTTACCTGAGCCATGCTCTGGCAAAAAGGGGTTTAATGCATCTCTGTGAAACATTGTACCAAGCAAGCCATCACATAATTGAGCCGTGTTCTGTGAAAAGGGGGCGTAATGCATCTGCGAAAAGTATCGACCCAGGTCAGCCTGCGCAGTCCGCGCAGGCTGACCTGGGCCGAAACTTTTCGCTACTGGTCAATTTTCTACGTGTCAAAGGACTATTCTACCCCATAATTCAGCTGGTTGTTGAAAAAAAGTGACTGATATGGATCCATAATTATGTGATTGCTTTCTTGGTACAATGCATCACGGAGATGTATTAAGCCCCCTTATCACAGAGCATGACTCGATTATGGATCCATTAGATCCGTTTTTATCTAACAACCGACTGAATCATTAGGTAGACTGGTCCTTTGACATGAAGAAAATTGACCAATAGAACAAAGTTTCGACCCTCCTGGGTCGATACTGTTTGCAGATGCATTACATCTCCTTTTGACAGAGCATGGCTTGTTTCTGTTTGAAAAACCCTTGATCTGGTTTGTTTGATCAGTTTCGAAGGTTATTGTAACTGTACAGACTTTCCGACCGCCAAGGTTGTCTGGTGTTGTCGGTTTGTTTTTGTCTAACCGTTTACCAGGAGACAAAATTATACACTTGTCCGTACAGATTGATTGATTGAATAGTGTTTAACGCCGTTTTCAACATTATTTCAGTTATATCGCGGCGGCCAGTGCACCTATCCATGCTTTCCTGGAGTTTCTTTTACCAGTACTCCGCACAATATTCTTTCCAAGCCACTGGCTGCTTTCCTACATAACCATCGTCGAAACAATGGTCAGCGGTGAGAGAGAAATGAATCCTGTCGCGATGACTATCATCAATCCTCGGAAAGAAATTGGCCAAGTCGGGGATCGAACCAGCGACCTCCTGTTCTCAAGTCCTACACGCTGCCGACTGAGCTACAGGGGCTTGGCTTTGTCCATATAGAAAGCTCTTGCAGACAACAAATTAAATATGACTTAAATGATTAGATCTGTCTCAGGAGGAGTAGAAAACATTGTGGTAAAAGAAGAAAATGCTGGTTACACGCATGTTCTGCTTTTTCCACGATGTTTTTAAAAGGGCTTTTCCCCCAAGATAGTAAAACACGCGGCTGCATGGCAAAAAGTTAATTCGTTTCAGAAGGGAAAAAAAAATCATGCCTTCATTACACAAAGGTGTCGAATATCATGTTTTGTACTTTCTCATAATCCATGACTAAACGTTAATCCATTCCTGAGGCCATAATTGCACTTTTCATTATATAACTTAAAAACATGCAATGTCGGCCATGCTTTGATTCGTAAAAGAAAAATGGCGTTCGGAAAGTCTTTACAATAATTATGACCTACCGAAATGCACAAGCAACTGAGATCAAGGTTTTTTTTTTAATAGAAATAGAATGTACTATCTCATGACCTCCTGAAACGAATTTTGGACAGACGATAAATAGAACTGTCTGAGATTTACTTTTCATCGCGGGAAAAAACATTCCGTCGGCGGAAATCAATCCTGCACTTCCGGTTGATAACCATACAGTAGTACGCTGAAGCTTGGACAGCAATATTGCAGATGCAACTAACACCCTTTTAACAGACAATGGTAGAGCAGGAATAAATGCTGACAAACCGTTATCTCACTAAACAAATGTATGTGTGAACTTGCAGTTCGGTCAACAATAACTCTGACCTTCGAAAGTGTGCAAACGAGCCACGGGAAAATGGTTTATAATTTTTGAAATTAATTCCTGTATTTGAGAGCTACTTTTTAAAAATTAATGATTTCATTTGGGCAAATAGAGTTTAAAGAGGCGTTAAACCAGATTTTGAGCCAAAATTCTTTGATGGGGTGAAAATTGACTTTTTAAGGAAAAATCATAAGAATGTGACTGTTTACCCATAGCTTGGGAGGGGGGGAATGCAGTAATAAATTGCCTCTGGTGGGAATCGAATCCACAACCCTCATAACTGTAATTGTTTACCGCTGAGTTTTTATGCCAACCGACACATTTCTTATCTGTATTAAAAATGCATTTATCCATTGTCATGCAATAACGGCTATTTCGTTACTAATGGACCAGGAAAGTTTCCAGAAAAAATACAAAAAAAAAAAAATCGGCAGTTTCCTGTGTTTTCTACCAGCATTTCTATCATGTTTTGATTTTTGTGTCATCTTTGAACGCGAATGAAACTTAGCAGCCTTTGTTAAGATTTACTTAAAAACTTGCAAATCTGAAATCTGGGTCTGTATTCACCAACCACTCTTAAGAATGTTCTCAATCCTATTTTCCAGAATTTTCTATATTTGAAAGTAACACAACTTCTGATAGGCTAAACCATTTGGTTTTGGTCATAACGGTGAAAGAAAACGAGAGATGAAAGCCTTGATATTCTTTTTTAATTGGACACTGCAACGCCAGGCCCGTAGGACTAGGGGTCACGGGGGCGGTGTTTCCCCCACAATTTTTGCCAATGTTACCTCAAACACACATTATAAACAAACACCATAATTCATTAAAGACTTGTGCCCCCCCCCCCCCCCCACCATCCGCTTCCTACAGGCACGTCATTGCGTTGTACTTCACACATTGCTTTTTGTTTACGCATGGTACCGGTAGCAAGTCTAGACCTGTCTTTAACTTGAAGAGTTCCATTAACCCTTTACCAAACGACAAAATTTTAGACTTGTCCAAATTGAAAGCATTTGCAGACGACAAAATACATGTCACTCAAAAACTGAAATTTGTTTTGGGAAGGTTAGAAAACATTGTGAGAAAAGGAGAAAATGCTGGTTACCAGCATTTTCTCCTTTTCCCACAATGTTTTCAAAAGGATTTTTCTTCAGGGGTCGTTAAAACTCATGACTTTGTGGTAAAGAGTTAATGGAAAGCCAATAACGTCGATACGCCACGTTCTGATGTGCTTTACTACATGCCTCAACTTTATTTCAGGGGATTTTGATAGCTAAAAGGGTGTCCGCAATATAGATGCATTCTTTATAACGCCGTTATTTGCCTAACGTTTTACCGCGCTTGACGTCACTTCCTCTGCCCCTTGGTATTGTTTACACGTTAGTTTTTTTTTTTTATATATATATTGGAGAAATAAATATATTGTATTCTATTGTATTCTATTGTATACGAGAGAGTCAATACAGATCGACATACACACAACGTCTTCGTAGTTTTCATAACTATAACTATACGATCCAGTCCACAAAGGGGTATCCAAGCCTTAAGCTAATCATTTTTGCAGCTTTAGGTAGGTTGGATTTATGTGGATTCAGCCGCGTACTCGCATATTTACAGTTACGCGAATGGCTCAGCCAGTAGTACACAGGACTAGTGATTCAGAGGTTGCGAGACCGAGTCACAGCGACGTTGGAAATTTATAAATGGTTTTATTTTTTATTGTATAGGAGAGCATAAGTCCCCAGAGATGTTGAAGAAGAATCCATTTCACAAAGTCCCTTTTATAGATGACGATGGGTTCTGTCTGGCCGAAAGGTGAGCACTACAGAGTTACTGTCTGCTAAACCTAAAACCAGGGCCATTGGTCAATTCGTATCGTACCGAGCACTACATTAGTTGTTTTGCGGACATATTGCCCTTGGTCAATTCCTAGTGTACCGAGCACTACATTAGTTGTTTTGCGGACATATAGCCATTGGTCAATTCCTAGTGTACCGAGCACTACATTGGTTGTTTTGCGGACATATTGCCCTTGGTCAATTCCTAGTGTACCGAGCACTACATTAGTTGTTTTGCGGACATATTGCCTTGGTCAATTCCTAGTGTACCGAGCACAACATTAGTTGTTTTGCGGACATATAGCCATTGGTCAATTCCTAGTGTACCGAGCACAACATTAGTTGTTTTGCGGACATATTGCCCTTGGTCAATTCCTAGTGTACCGAGCACTACATTGGTTGTTTTGCGGACATATTGGCCTTGGTCAATTCCTAGTGTACCGAGCACTACATTAGTTGTTTTGCGGACATATTGCCCTTGGTCAATTCCTAGTGTACCGAGCACAACATTAGTTGTTTTGCGGACATATTGCCCTTGGTCAATTCATAGTGTACCGAGCACAACATTAGTTGTTTTGCGGACATATAGCCATTGGTCAATTCCTAGTGTACCGAGTACTACATTAGTTGTTTTGCAGACATATAACCATTGGTCAATTCGTATCGTACCGAGCACTACATTAGTTGTTTTGCGGATATATTGCCCTTGGTCAATTCCTAGTGTACCGAGCACTACATTGGTTGTTTTGCGGACATATAGCCATTGGTGAATTCCTAGTGTACCGAGCACTACATTAGTTGTTTTGCGGATATATAGCCATCGGTCAATTCCTAGTGTACCGAGCACTACATTAGTTGTTTTGCGGACATATAGCCATTGGTCAATTCCTAGTGTACCGAACACTACATTAGTTGTTTTGCGAACATATAGCCATTGGTCAATACTACATTAGTTGTTTTGCGGACATATAGCCATTGGCCAATTTCTAGTGTACCGAGCACTACATTAGTTGTTTTGCGGACATATAGCTATTGGTCAATTTCTGGTGTAAAAAAAAAACAGAAGAAATTTTGAATTGTTTCTATTATCTACGATATGCAGACTGATGAATTATTCATATATCAAAATAATGGTGTGACAGGTTATTTTTGTGAGATGTATGTGAGAGACGGTGAGTTTGTCACGTGTCGTTTTCAGTATACATATCATTATATTGTTTGACGAAAAACTATGTAGTTTAAGTCAACTTCATTCATTCATTCATTCATTCATTCATTTTTTTGGAGGAAAAAAATATCTCCTTATCGGACAGTGTAGATCCAAGATCAGACTGCACGTTCTGTGCAGTCTGATTTTGATCTACACTGTCCACTAAAGGTCAGTGAGACGCAGCTTAAGGCTTGAGATATGCCACAATACTGCACATAAAGGAAGTTTCAGACCATTATTGAAAACATCAGAGCAAATGAAAAAATTGCTACTTACACGTGCATTTGCATAGATATGTCATTTTAACTCATGACCAAACGACAAAATTTTAGACTGATCCAAATTAAAAGCCTTTGCAGACAACTAAATAAATGTGACTCAAAAATTGAAATTTGCTTTGGGAAGAGTAGAAGACATTGCGGGAAAAGGAGAAAATGCTGGTTATCAGCATTTTCTCTTTTTCCCCACACTGTTTTCAAAAGCCATTTTCCTTAGGTTCTTTAAAAGTCGGGATTGTGTGGTAAAGGGTTAACTTTAAGGGGTCTGTTCAGAT